>JASSUY010011429.1:0-12160 GCA_032466535.1 Forpus xanthops | reverse complement strand
TTATCTCAACCTGTGGGAGTTGCATTCTTTGGATTCTCCTTCCCATTTCCCGGGACTGGGGAAGAAAGAGGGGGGAGGGTGCACAGAACTGTTTGAGGGGCCTCAAACTACGACAAACAGTGAAGAGTTTTCTGAATCTGCATTCCTGTGACTTACCTGATTCAGTAAAACAACCCTTTTGGGAAAAATAAATCAGAACTTCTAATTCCCATTTCAAGCTGTGTATGGATTTGCCATTTATTCCAATTTTAAATTGTTTAAACAAAACCAATTCATTTCTTTCATTCAACCTCTCTTTTTCTTTTTTACATGCCAGGCTTTTTTTCTTTTTTTCTTGGGGAGGGGGGGTTGCATGGCAGGTCTGAAAGTGCACCGCAGCAGAAAAGAATCAAAATACCTTTAATTTATTCATTATTTTAAAAATTAGTTCATCCAATCTGTAATTATTATGACATGATTATGTGCTTAATCATATTATAAACAAAGTGGCTGTGAACATACACAGTGAAATGAACTATCATTATGAAAAGAAAAATTCCTGGCATTTCCCTGCTTGTGTTATTAATGGTGAAAGTTAATATGTGCTTTCCAACAATGAAGCCCCATCAGGAGGCAATCTCTTCTTCATATAGCAGAGACAATAAAAGGTGATCTGGAATCTGTTATTAAAACAGGAAAAGCAGCTTAACTAATACTATTGTATACAAAATTTTTAGTCGGTTTTGTAGCCACAATAATCGATCTGAGAAAAATATCAGCAGATTAATTTTAATTAATGATAATTAACCTTAATATTTTCACACAAATAAAAATCCCTTGCTTTTATGCATCACCTACAGTAACTTAAGAGTCAAAGCACACATCATATAGAATTCTGTTAACATTTCAGAGCCAGAGAAAAGAAACACAGCATGTGCTCATCACAACATCTGGAGAGAAGTAAGGAGAAAAGAGAAACAGAGGTAGTTAACAGTGTAATAGTTATTTAGTATTATTACTACTAGGGAGAGACTTTGAGGCTATTAGTTTTTAATTGGCTTGATCCTACATTCGTTGAAGTAACTGAAAATCTTTCCACCTATTTCAGTGGGATTTGGAGTAGTTTTCAGAGCCTTACAAACAAGATGCAGTTGCCAAAAGAATTTATTCATTCCTCCTAGGAAAAGTTACTGCTGAAGAAACAAATATGTGCTGAATGTCCTGTACCAAAATATAGTCACTGAACAACAGGAACTGAGGGTTTGTAAAAAAAAGCAGGAAAACATCAAGGGCATCTTCCCATTCTAATTACTGAAAGGATTGTCATTTATATTGTGCTATATATATATATACTGTGTGTAAGGATGTATTATTTAAAAAGACATTCTACACAGGAGTATCATTACTTATAACCACAAAATTTGTGCAATAGTATTAAACTCCTGCTTGTGAATAAATACCTTTTCTTTTTATATGCTCAGTGTAGATATTGCACAAAGAAGCTGTAAAGAGATGTAGCAAGCACCTTTCTAACCTCCAAACAATCTCCACATTTCAATGTATTTATATCTGAAAATAAGTTCTCCTTTGAGAGAGATTTTCTCCATCACTATTTTAAAGGCATGTGTTACTTAAAGGTTGCAAAAGGGAGACATGGAAAAGGGAGCTGAGGAAGTAGGTAGAAAAATCTCTGCAGTAAAATAGAGAAAATAATAACACAATCTTAGCAGTAATACTTTAAGTCTTGCTTTAATTAGGTATTTATTTGTTGACTGTGTATTTACAAGTAATATTTCATTGAATCTTTACCAGCTGTCAATTTTCACATGTGAAGTCATCCCCAGTTCTTGAAACACAACTGTATGTGAACCCACTGTGTTTTGTTGGTTGCTGGGTTTTGTCTTTTTGTTGGTGTTTTTTCTTTTTTTTTTTTTTTTTTTAAGCATCAATATCTGTTCAAAATAACATTTGAGTGAAGAAAGTTGAATCCTCAGAAATAAAGCAAATTACTTTCTTGGAGCTCTGCAGAGCACTTGGCATCATTGTCCTAAATTCAAGGTCTTCTCGCTAGTACTTGCTGTTGTTTGCCCGCAAGTTAGAGCTTGAGGAATCTTTTACCCTCACTCAGCTTCAGTCTCCTCTTAAATCTCTTCTCTCAGAAACAAGGTTTTTCTGACATTTATTTATAAAGTTCTTTATCATGAAAGAGAAAGCAAAGAAACCTGAGTAGAGGCCAATGTCATTTCAGCTGATGAATCTATTATTTCAGAACTCCAGAGGTTCCAAGAGGCACCAAAACCATGCTGCAGAGAATAATTTAAAATTGAAAAATGTTCACATACAATAATGAGGTCTGCATCTGAAACTTAATAAATTTCTTGAGAAAAAAAAGTCTAAATATTTAAAGGCATAGAGTAGAAGTACTTAGAACATAAAGTAGAGATAGAGCATATACAGATACATATGATTACATGCCTGCCATAAAATCTAACTAAAGGTCACTTTCTTATATAGACTTGCCTCCTCTGATATCTGCTGAAACACCCAAAGGAAAACCTGCAGGGAAGTTCTGAATAGAGCATCTATATTGTTTGTGGGAAGTGAGAAAAAGGATGGCCCAAACAACATGACATTTTATAGATTGTCTCTAAAGAATACCTCTGGTATTTCCTAACTCTTAAACCTGTATGGCATAAAGGTTAATAAAAAGAGTACTGTCAGTAAATGGTTATACAGAAATGTATGTCAGTGACTGACTGCAGACATACATATGAAACCTGAGACCTTTCTTAGGCCTGAAAGATTTTGAAATTATTTTATTCAGACATCTGATAAACAATTATTCTACAGAAAATAGTATATAGAATATGAAACACAAAGAATTCAGTCATCATCTTGTTGTACAAAAGAAAGATTAGGCCCAAGGCCTAGTTTTAGTGATTATCTAACTAGTAACCACTTTTCCTATTGTTGCGGTTTAAGCCCAGCCAGTAACTCAGAACCATGTAGCCAATTTCTCATTCTCCCACCTTTCTCCCCCCAGCTCCTGAGGGGATGGGGAGGAGAATCGAAAGAAAGTAACTCCCACGAGCTGAGATAAGAACAGTTCAGTAACTAAGGTATAACATAAACCACTACTGCTACCACCAATAATAATAACAATAAGGAAAATAATAAGGGAAAAAAATACAACCACTCACCACCCGCCAACTGATATCCAGCCCAACCCAGCAGTGATCTGACCCTTCCAGGTAACTGTCCCCAGTTTATATAGTGGGCATGATGTGCTGTGGTATGGAATACCTCTTTGGTTAGTTTGGGTCAGGCGTCCTGACTCTGCTTTCTTCCAGCTTCCCCTCCTCCCTGGTTGAACATGAGACTCAGAAAGTCCTTGGTCAGACTAAACATTACTGAGCAGCAACTAAAACCATTGGTGTTATCAGTGTGGTTCCCAGGCTGAAAGTCAAAAACACAACACTGCATCAGCTACTACGAAGGAGAAAAAATGGCTGCTACTGCTGAAGCCAGGACACCTATGTAGGAAAACTTATCTTTCTCTCAAAAATCTTGATATCAAATATTAACCAAACCAAACCAATTTTTGCTCTCACAGGTGTACCAGGACTTAAATTTAGTCATTAAAATTAAGCAATCAGATAGACAAATGAAGCGTTTGCTGATCAGAGATGTTCTGTCTGTGGCTGGTTTTCATGACTTACAAGGGAAACAGTCCTACATGGCAAAAGATTTTCATGGGCTACTTGCAACTTTCTAAAGAAAGAGTTGAAATGTTCCTCTGGCAGAATCAGGAGCAAGAACTAACTGCAGGCTCCTTTTGGTCAGAAGAAGGACATTTCCCTAGTCTTCCACCCTGCCATGCATATTTCAGTCATGAAGGAAACAGTATAGTTCCTTTAGCTGCCAAATGTGTCATCAAAGCAATTCAAATATGTTACAATAGCTAATTACTGAAGATGTCAACAAGGGCAGGCAACTGGCTCATCAGAAACCTTCCCTTCTGCTCTTAATCTATCACTTTCAATTATCACAAGCACCTTTCTACAGTGTGATCAAGAATATCTTAAGAACTCATGCCATCACAAAAGAATTCTAAACACTCAGGTCATTCAGCTGGTTTAAATTCAGCAAACACGATTATGGGCTTCAGCAGAAACCTGATACTGTTTTGTAGATATTTTCTTAGCATCAAAAGGTTGGAGATGTATAAGTAGGCAATGCTTTTAAATAATAATTTAAATTATTATTTGAATTAATATTTGAATAATATGAATTTTATTAATTCTTTGTAGAGTCATAGAATAGTTAGGGTTGGAAAAGACCTTCAGATCATGCAGTTCCAACCCCCCTGCCATGGGCAAGGACACTAAACCATGTCGTCCAAGACTGTCTAGCCTGGCCTTGGACACTGACAGGGATGGAGCATTCATAGCTTCCCTGGGCAACCCATACCAGTGCCTCACCACCCTCGCAGTAAAGAACTTCTTCCTTATAACCAACCTGAACTTCCAATGTTTCAGTTTAAGACCATTATCCCTTGTCCTATCACAAGCCCTTGATGAACAGTCCTCCTCCAGCATCCTTGTAGGTCCCCTTCAGATATTCACTTACTTGTCTCTGTTTGGAGATATTACAGAATGATTTACCTGCTGTTAATGGATACCTTTGAGAGCTATCTAAAGCATATGAAAAGGGTATTAGTCTGCTGAAAGCCCTGGAACAGCTTCCTAGAAAAGTAATTTTTCTTCAGTAAAGTTGTGAGCTATCGATGAGCTATTGGTCAAATCAGTTGGTGCATCAAATATTGTCACTCAATATTTTCAGTTCTTAAGATTTGAGACTACTTGATCTGGAATTCTGACAAGGATGGGGTAGACAATAAAATATTTTGAAAAAGATTCTCTTTTCCTACCTGTAACAGCTTGAAATGCTTTTAACTTCACAAACATTTCTGTGGGCAAGACTGATCAATATATTATTTGTGTTATGTGATATTTACAGGTATGAAATAAGATGCTGTCCTAAGGGCATTTATGTTGGCTTTGTCACACTGAGTAATCAGGTCTTGTTGATTTTTGTATGCTCTCTGTTGTCTCAGGAAAAAAATCATCAGGTTTATCTCATGGTGACAGATGGCTTTGTTAATAAATGTGGCAACAACTCTAATGGTGTCATAGTCCTGGCAGCTGGTACTCCAGGGCACGCTACACAGCAATGTTGAGTGAGTCAGCGCAGTGTTATACATCTATGGATCTGTAATCACCTTTTCTTCATTTTCTCTGAGCTGTTATGAGAACAACTTTCCTCAGCCCATTTCAAAAAGTCCATGGTTTCTGAACCTTCCCTTGTTAGAGGGAAGTTTCCTTTTCTTCAGTGACACCACAGAAGAGAAGGAGAAGCAAGTTACTGAAAAGGCTTCTTTTATAAACTTGGTGGAAAAGTAGAGTGTGCACATGTATATCTCTCTCCCTCTTTTCCCTAGTAGAGTTATGATGACTCTTCAGGGTCTCTTCTCCTACTACTTGAAAGTACTTTAGTCAGTCTCAATGCCATGTAATTTCCTCTTATTAAGCAGCCTCTTCCTTGGACATGTCTGCAGAATGAGGAAAACATGAGAAATGGATAAAGAGAGGAAAATGGCATGAAGCGATTCCCAAGCAGCCTGAGTTTAGCAGAAAAAGGCAGGAGAGAACTTTAGAAAAAGGCAGGAGAGAACTTTAGAAAGTAAATTATAAAAGGTTAAATATGATTGAATATGTCAGAAGAAGAGTTAATAAAAGGAGGGGATAAGCAGATGAGCAAATTTAATGAATTAATTACCAAACATGGAGTTGGACGACATCACATAACAGATTAGAGTTGCCTTTAGCAATTTTTAAAAGGTTCATTTTAAATAGACTTTTTTTAATAAAAGGAAAAAAGCTGTCCCTAATGCATAAAAGAAGGATTTCTAGTGGAGCTACTGAAGGTCAGCTTCGAAAAGATTGCTTTTAGAAAAGCTTTGTTTCTTCCTCTGCCTTTTTAAAGCAGTAATATATCTTGCATGGTAGTATTTAGGAGAGATTTCACCGTTTGAGACTCAGAGGTTTACAACTTTATCTTTTTTACATATAAAATGGGACACACTGTGCACATGATTTGACAGTATGAGCCAGCAGTAAAGACACCATATCCACGGGCAACTATAGTCAATAATTCCAAAGGAAGCCTTGTAAGTACTTTTCCAAATATAATATGAATACAGTCTCACTTTCCTGTCAAGTTGAAAGGAGAGAAGATGAACAGGAACGGAATTTGGTAGAATAGGAGCTGAGCTGTGCAGCAAAGTATCAGAGACCCTAGGAGGCTTTAAACACTTACAGTCTCTCTGAGCTAGCCAACCAGTTTAAGAAATCGGTCCGTTTTCTTTTTTTCTTTCATTTGCTTTCTTCTCCTCTTCTTTTCCATTCCTTTTTACACCATATCTTTAATTTTCTTTTTTAAGCCTTAGTGTCCAATAGTTAAAAGAGAGCAAAAAAATCTTTACAAATATAGAAATTTTGTCAGTGCCGCATTTTCATTCATCCTTCGAAAGACTGCCCTCTGAGTCTAAATTCCTTATTTGATACCAAGACAGAATTGGTAATTTGGATAATGCAAAAAAAGAAACAAACCCTAGTTTTTAGTAACACTGTCTAAAAGAAGCTGTTTCTCTTCTCCTCACCACCACCTCTTCCATTCAATTCCATTTTATAATCTTGTGCATTGATAAAGTGATTTGTATCAGGTTTTTTTATGCCAGCATCCCTTATCTTTGCTTCTGGAATATGGAAAAAATTAGTCTAAGATACCTCCTTCTCCAGGTATCCTCTGTCCCCTTTTTTCATGACAACTTTTTGCAAAATGTCCATTTTTAGGAGTGGACTCAATTTAATAGGTGTTTTGATATCACTTATAAAACAGATTTTTCATTGCATCTGGAAAACATTGTCAGATTCATTTAATCACACATTTCCTAGTCTTGGAGAAACTTTACCTAAGTTATATGCCAGCAATAACAAAATAATGACAAGAATAATTGTGCTCATTCACATTTCAGTTTCTCTTTAAATTCAGCAATACCATACTAAGATACTATTGCATGGAAGATAAAGTCAAAACATAATCAGTTATGGAACTGGCTGTTGTTTTATAAACTGTTGCTGTCCTCATGCATTCTGTGTGTCTGAAGGAGGAATGGATACCTGATGATGATTCCTGGAGATGAAAATAGTTGAAGTTTAAAATACACATATTGTACAACCACAGGAAAAAATAATTATCTCTGTTTATTACCTTTCATCTTTCCACCAAAAACTGAAAAACTACAGATGTCATAAAGTGTGATACACTAAGATTCACTTGAGCTAATTGCTAAGGTGGCACTGAAATCTAAATCTGCCATTGTTCATTGGAAAATACAGGGAAATATCTTAGAAATTGTTTTATTTCTAAAACTAGTTTGCCAAACCCTAACTGCCTGATAGGATGCTGATTGTTGTCTTTGTTTTCAGCTGTTAAATGACATTAAGAGATGCTAATGACGCTAAATAATGCATTGAGTGTTTTCATAATACTATGCTTCAAATTGCTGCCATTGTTATAGGAATACATTTGGTGGTAAAGGACAGAAGGCTGGCTCAGGAGATAACCATTCCATTCTACCTGGAAGTAAAGGTTTATTGTTCTTCATCCTTCCTACTCTCTCAACTGCATTGAGTTGTAAGTACTGGTATTGAAACACTTGAGTTGTAGGTACTCATTTTTCATTTTAACTCTCAAAAGCATACAGATTTGAACAGATTAGATTTTCCTGAAAGCAATTTAAAGAAAGGACTCTAAATACCCCCACCCCACTCTCTTTAATGTTATTATTTAATCTAGGATTTTTTTTCCCCTGAAGATCTATTAGCTTTAATAAATCTTTCACGCTGGAGGAAATGTCTGCTTTGTCCTCTTAAAAATAAAATAAGCAAGGAAAGAATGAGGAGGAGATGTCATTTTTGCCATTCATCATTTCATGAACTAGAGGTTCCGAAAATTGTGGGCTCTTTCTTCCCTCAAAAATAAGTGTTTCATTCTCAGAACCATGAAATATTTTTTCTTTGTTGCACTCAGAAAAGTGAGGAAATTATTGCTGCAGAGAAAAGCCGCAGTTTAAATCCAAATATTGGCACATGAAAATGTGGGGACTTTTTCTTTCCTGTTTGTTAGTTTAGGCCAAGAAATTAAATTACTATTTGGGAAAGATCACAGCAGTGTATTGCACCTTTCACACTTAGCAGAGCCATGAACATCATGCCTTAAGAGAGTTACTTTTCTCTTCATAAAAAACCTGACTTTACTCCGACAAAGGTCATAACTGATTACTGACTGGAAGAAGACTGATAAATAAACTCTGGTATATATATATACTGTTCTATGATTTTGCTTTGTGGCATTCAACTCTATGTCTTCCTTTTGATGTACACAGATGGCAGATGGTTTTTCAGAAGATTTTTTTTTTTTTCCTGACTAAATAGCTTAAATAAATAGTAAGTAATGTCATATCTTTATGCAAAGTCATGCAAGGCATTCAGGTACTTGAAAATAAAAACTTGAAAGTACAAAGTACAATAACTCTTTAAAAACTTTTTAGAGAGCTCACTTTCATCTATACAAGACGAAAACAAAATCAATTCTGCTTAGAAATAGCATAAATGATCTAGTAATTGAAGTAATCTTTACAATGCAGCTCGTGCAGTCACAGGAGGAAATGCAAGATATTTTTTATTTTCTAGAAAATGGCTCAAAGGCAAAGTGAGCATAGCCCTTTGAGACCTGCAATAACCTACAACGAGGGCAATAGCCATCATACAGAAAATATAACAGATGGCAGCATGGTTGCCTTACTCGCAGATACAAGTTACTGAACAGATGCCTTTAGGGCTTAATATTAAATTTTTTTCCCCCCTTCTTCTAGACCATAGAATAGCTTTGCTCATATGTCATTTATAAAACAAATGTAAAGCACCATAGGGAAATGAATAAAGTTCCAAATGGTAAAATGTCAACAGAAATACAAATTTACAGAGGATAATGCTATTATTAATGTTGCAAGCATAGGCTGAAACAAAGCCTTACCCTTTGCAGTACACTGTATGTATCACACATTATTTTGAGCTATGTTACCATAGTTCAAAAAGCAGACATGTAAAATTTGTTACAAACCCTCCATTTGCTTTGCCAGAAAGGTCAGCCACCCAACAAGTTAAAAGTCACCTTGCTTGTTTACCAGCTTTAAAAGCTCAAAAGCAGTAAAACTGGATTAGGGAGAAAAGATGTCAAAGTCAGCTAGCATGAGGATTTCTACAAGTACCTGAAAAGCTAAATCGTACAGAGAAATAGATCATCCATTGGTAAAACAGATAACAGTAAGAAAGATTATTTCCAACTCCTCAGACACTACATAATTCACAGCTTCACCAAGTCATTATGCAGATCAGCCTCCTAACATGGATTCCCTCTTGACCGGCTGCTGTGATACATTACAAAACCCGTAAGGACACACTAGATTTTTCAGGTCCTGAGTCTTTTCTCTGGTGACAAGACAAACTCCTTTTGTCGTCAATAAGATCTGCATTTCATCTTATGTACACATACAAAAATACACTTGAGTACAGACACACATTTTTTCCTAAAACTTCAACAGTGTCCAGAAAATCAACTATCGATCACTCCAATCTCCCTTTCTTGATGGGATGCCACAATACTAAAAATGGTGCATTCTTCATGGCATTTTAGGGAATATTTCTTAGCTGGAACTGGTTTTTTTCTGCTAAAATTACATTCATTAACCAAGGAAGAACAATGTTTCACAAAGAAACTAGCTTCCTTGCTTTAAAACAAAAGTACATTTTTTGCAATAAAGAAGCATTCAGGTGGAAAGTTTAGTGAGAAGTGGACTTCACTGTCACTTCCACATTTTTCCCTGTAGGAAACTGTACTTTTATTGCTCTAACTAGTAAAAGTGGAGGAAAGACAATACCTGAAAGCAGATATTGTGTGTCAGAGTACTTGCTGTTATTTACACTGCTTTTCAAGAAACATAATGTTAGAAACACCACAAGGAACTTATTCCTAAGCTTCACAGAGATTTTGGCATGCTACATTTTCCTAGGGAGAGCAGGATAACCTTCAGCTGAGGATGAAGAGAGATGGTTTATAGAGATGGTTTGCTTACATTTTACTATGAACACGTTACAACCTCATATAATTTATTTTCTCTGCCTCAATTCTCCTTCAGCATTGTGGCTACTTTCCAATATGTTATGAAGTGGCTGGACAGTGTGACACTGAAAGTCAGTGGAAATCTGTAAGAAAGGTAAAATTTCAAAGGATATCTGAAAAAACTTTTAGTGTTCCTGAAGAAAAAAAATAACTTAGGGTTAGGAAAATAGTGTTAGGAATAGACCTCAAAAATCTAGTGTATGAAATGGAGAAAAGAGAACTGTCTATTTCTGTAGCCCTCTAGTCAGTTTTTCATTGTGCTTGAGTCACCAAAACATTAACTGCCAATCAGAAGCCAATTTCTTTCCCTGGAAGACAATTATGCCATCTTATAGGACTTATTAAAACAAAATATTATGGAAATGCACTATAATAGAAATACCATCCAACCTACCCTACAGGAAGTATGTTAAGTAGCTAAAGTATGTTTCCTTCTTCCTTTTTATCTTTCACCATCTCAAAGTATTTCATTTTCATAGTAAACAGCAGACATTAACAGACTGACTTGGTAATTAAAGGCTTTCACTTAAACAAAGTCTGTCACCCAATAGATTAACATGCAGAAAGGCTGTATCATGAATTGGTTCATCGAGCTAGGAAAGAGAGATGGTCCATGGGAATCAATATAAGGTATTGTGTTCATCCTCATCTTCATTTACCATTACAATAAGATAATAAAAGACACAGAATGATATATAAAGATTAAGGCAAAATGAAAGGGGACACAAAAAAAAAAAAGAGAAAAAAGGCAAGAGAACTAAGCTACAGAAAATCATACAAAACACAGTAAAATACATTTTGAAAGGTACTGGCTATTTATTTTATTCAAATAAATCAGGAAATCTTATTCCATTATAACAGCATAGATACTAAATGCAAATGTTGAAAAATAACAGACAATTGAAAGAATATTAGTCCGAAGATGCAAAAGTCCCACTCACATTGGCCAAAAGAAACAAACATGTCTGAGCTGTAAGGGTAGTAGAAATACTGTGCTCCATTTCCAGGCATGTAAATATAAGGTAAGTAGAAGTAGGTAAGTGAAAGATAATTGTAACCTGCATGACATTATGGTTTAACTCCAGCCAGCAACTAACTGACATGCAGCTGCTCTTTCACAGCACCACCTCCCAGTGGAATGGGTGGAAAATCAGAAAGAAGTTAAAAACCATGGTTTAAGATAATAGAAGCTTAATAATTGAAATAAAATATAATAATAAATAATAATAATAATTATAATAATGATTAAAGTCATGAAAAGGGAGACAACAAAGAGAGAGAAGTACCTCCCCTAAAAAAAACAGGTGATGCACAATACAATTGCTCATCACCTACTGACTGATACCCGGCCCAGTTTGAGCAGTGAACAGCCTCTCCTGGCCAGCTCCCCGCAGTCTCTATGCCGGGCATGACATGCAGTGGTATGGAATACCCCTTTGGCTAGCTTGGATCAGGTGTTCCGTCTCTGCGTCCACTCAGCTTCTTGTGCCCCTCCTCACTGGCAGAGTTTGAGAGACTGAAAAGTCCTTGATCAGGGTAAGTGCTACTGAGCAACAACCAAAACACTGGGTTTTTTATTAGCATTGTTCTCATACTAAAGCCAAAACACAGCACTGTGCCAGCTACCAAGAAGAAAATTTTTCCAGCTGAAACCGGGACACATGATTATTAAGAAAGAGCAAAAGGGACAAAAGTGGAAAAGAGGTGGTGCGCAAACTGTCAAGTTTGGACTTGGCAATGCTTTCAAAGGTGTATAATATGACGTTATGAATAGTTGAAAAGTATAAATCCCAAGGTAGTTGTCATGGGTTCAGGAGCAGCAGTCATTTTTCTTTAAGCAGTAGCTGGTGAGCACTGTGTTTTGGATTTTCGGCTT
>JASSUY010011428.1:4132-35486 GCA_032466535.1 Forpus xanthops | reverse complement strand
TATTTACAAACTTGCTTTAGGGATAGCAAAGCATTCTCTCACTCTGCTGTCAAGGTTTTGAGCATCTCATTAATTTTTGCAGAAGTAGAAGGCTCAAGAAACACCATCAAAGGAGCGGAGAGGGACAGAGCAATTAAAACCACAATATTATGTGCGTTATTAACATCTCCCTGAAGACCTAGAAGCTAGTTGCAGTGATTTTGTTGAGAAGACACAGGCACAGCAATCTCATGAGAAACTGAATTGAAAAGGTCTGACATAGCAGCCCATCACTGTACTTCACAGTACTGCTTCAACTAACTGAAAACATGACTGTACAGTACTATCTATAGCTGGTTCAGAGTTTTAATGACCTCCTTACCTATCTTGCTGTTATGTGTACATAGAGTTGGGATTTTATTTTGCAGAAAACACAAGTAGCAGGAAGGTGATTGGTTTAAGCTCTGCTGACAAAAGAATGATAAAGCTAACTTTAGCAAGCACAAGGAGTGCTTTTATTTTATCTTATTTTTCCTCTACATGAACCCATTTGAACTGCAGAAAAACTCTTTGGATATCTTTAATGAGTTGGTGGGACTTATCAGTCCTACAAAGGGACTACAGGAAAAGCATTTCATATGGAAATGGGTGATGTTAAAGACTGGAAACAGCAGTCTCTAGAACATGAAAAAGTCTGTGACCCATAATATTGGCCTTGGAGCAAGAGGCAAGCACTGGAAAGATAACCTGTATTGCCCTCCAGTCCTTTCAGGAGGTTTACAAAAAAGCATTTGGCACACTATCTGTAAAAGGGCAGTGGTGGGTGGAAAATTCCACACTCTTGAGCTGCTCATGTCTCTATAGGCTCTTAGTGAACTTGGGAGTATTCGCGCTCCCACCTAAATCACTAATCTGTATTCCCACACCTCTCCACAAATAAATGTTCCAAGACTTTTAACAAAGATGGAGTCACAGTAGTCAAAAAAGAACCTTCATACTTGTAAATGGGAAAGTTAATTCTTAGTGACTTCTACCTGACATGTTAAGATACTAAGTCACTGGTAGCAAGAACTCAGCCTTTACAGTTCCTGCACTGGTCAACAGTTCAGTGGCATTTTTGCATGACAGAATATCACATGCTGAGCAATGTGAAACTTGCATTAAAATGTCAAAGCTGCAGAATACAGATGTACACAAAGCTGGAAGCTTCTGCTTAGTGTTTCTCAAAAATACCCCAGATTTTTTATTCTTATTTAAATTGAAGGGGAAAACACAGGAGCACTGTTTGGGGTGAGGAGGCTGTGAAAGCTCTATACCACGTGTGCCCTGCATACCCTCAGGGTAAGCATTTCACTCAAAAGCAAAGGTGGAGCACATACAGCTTCCCTGCCACAACCAGCAGCACTGGGTCAACCAGCTCCCAAGCATGGAGGTGAAAGGTACCCAGGCCCTGACTTCCAGGGGAAGTCCCACACCTCAACACCTCGTGTTTTCATGCTGCTCTGCAACTGTCTGGTTGCCGTTTTTTAAAGTCATACCCATGCAAACTCAAAACATACTGCCAATTTTCCCATAGGACCAGGAAGTGCTTAGAAGTATAAAGATGCACATATGTGCACCTAAGTAAATATACAAAAATCTGCTTGTGCTAAGTACATAGTAATTGTCATCAGTACATATGTAGAGAGATATGAAGATATGAATTTCTAAAAGTACAGGTATAAAATATATAAGGCATTCTTTATAAGAGTAGTATATTAATAAAAGTGCAAATGCAAGCATCAAACAATCATTGACACCTGCACACACACTTTCCAATGCTGCTAAGCTCTCTCTAAAATGCCGAGGGGAAGGTAGCTGGAGGGAGAGGTTCAAACACAGGGTGTGACAAGAAGGTTGGGGATAGGGAAGACAGCAAACAAGTTAGAATATATCTCAGTGTTATAAGTCCATCCAAGGAGGCCCACAGAGGGTACCTCACAGTGTGTGCGAGGGGGAGGGCAGTCCTGTGAGCTGGGTAGAGGCTTCCACCTCTGTGGAAATTGCTCCAGAAAATGATTATGCAGTACTACCAGGCCAGGCAGGCTCTGTGCAGTGCAACAGGACAGGCAAAACTGGGGTACCAGAATGAAAGGGAAGTTAAGGGCAGTTTCAGAAGAACACATCTACAAGGACAGTCAAGAAAAGCTGCAGAGAACTAAAAAACATTTACAGCTGTGTACAGGCTTATAAAAGGTGCTGGGTTTTTTCGTTCCAGTTTCTTAGGCTGAGGTCTTCAACATACTGTGAAGCTAAAAGCAATGAACAATAGTAATTTCTGATAACCATTGTGCTCCAGGAGCAGCATCTATAGAAGCCAGCATAACATCCATTCAAGTTATTTCTTCCAGTTTCCACAAAGCACTATGCAAAAAAATATGAAAACGTATTTTTGTACAGTTTAAGTTACATGCATATGGTTTTGTAATGGGAAATCAAGTAATTCTTAGAATAAATTAAATCTTTTCCTAGAAGTAAATATTCAATATACATGCAAAATAGCTGAAATCTTCACTGTACCAGTCATAAAAGACAATGGAAAGATCACCATGCGATGTATTTGGATATAAACACAAACCAACTCAGCTGACCTCAGTGCTTTTACTGCAACTGCTCCCATGATCTTTCCCTACTAAGTTCAGCCTAAAACTACTCTGTTCTAATTTTTTTCGTGGTATAAAACAATGACACTTTGAACACCACTAAAACCCAAGTGGTGTTATATCCCTAAATAACCTTAATCTCATAATTTGGTGGGCTAACTGAAAACAAATTTCTTTCTCTGCTTGTCATAAAACAAATTGCTCACCTCATTATTTGAACTTCTGCTGGTTAGTATAATTTTGGACTTCAAAAGAGATAGTGAGTCCGTGGGTTGTTTCAGAACGTTTGCTGCTAGATTGCATTAAAAGTGAACATTCATTGGGTTATGTGTCCTACTGAAAAAAATCTCTCTTAAAATAGAGAACATATAGGAGCACTTAATTTTAGAGTATTTTGCAAAGTTAATATGAATGTGCATTTCTGTTCCCACACAAACATTCATTACAAAATAAATTTGTGGGAGAAGAATTAGACTTGGAACAGAGGAGGAAAGAGAAATCCGCCTGCCCATATAGGAGCGTCTTCCTTCCCCTTCTGCTTTCTGCTGCCCTTCTCTTCTTCAATCAGGATAGGTCCTCTGATTAGCCACAAATTTCTCTTCAGTTTTAAATCACTCCCTGTACAGAGGCTCTTGGTATAAGACAATACGACTGAAGCAATTTTGGAGCCCTCCACAACCACTCCCAGGGCCTGCTCCATTAAGCGGTGGTTCTTACCCTTACAAGAAGAGCTAACATTTTCATAGCAAGAATCAGAGGCATATAAAGCCCATTAAGTTTCTCCTCCTCCCTCAAGGTCACTACAGTGTATAAGTCCTTCCATTTTGTGCAGGACACATTAAATTCCTGTTAAATATAGATTAGATGAATACTGCAAAATCATAGTAATAAAGGCTACACCCCTTTAAGCTATCTGGCACCCCGTGCAAAGCCAGGGCAACAGCAGGCACTTCTGGAAGAGATGTAAGGGCAGCAAACAAGGTTTATATGAAGGTCATAATTCTCATAGAATGATTTCTGAGCGAGAAAAATGCAGATGTGCATACAAATCCTGTCATTATTTTAAAATATCCAATGAGACAAAACAAGCTGCACGATTTTAAGAGCAGAGTAACTGAAAAAACTCATGAGATACAGACAGAAGTTGAATAATGGGAATGCTTTACAGAAAAGGACAAGGGAAAAACACAGGAAAGAATTTATTTTATATTCAGCTGCTATAAGCCCTTAATTTTCCACAAGTATAACAGGGCATAATCCAGGGTTGCCACAACTGTGATGGGCCCTTCAGGGTTTATCGCCAAGTGAGTAGCTAGAGAGCCACTTACTCTACACAGGCAGCTAGGAAAATATTGAAGGATTAAGTGTCTTGGACACACACTTGAAACTAGTAAAACAATGAACCTGAACACAGGCTTCATAGAAAAACTCTGTTTAGTATATCTGATGCACCCCAACTAGTTAGAAGGCACTAATTAAATCTTCCACTGTTGCTGAGGTTTCTGTAATGATTTCCTTCCTACCTCAACCATAATCTTATAGAGCTATAGACAGATTAGACTTGTAACGTGAACAAGACTAGAGATACTATTTCTCTGTTGTACCTTATAACCCCACTAAAGAATTTAAGAACAAGATCTACAAACAAGCACTTAAATTTAAGAGGGAAAGGAGTTACTTTAACATGTTTGTTGGCTGCCAGTTCCCAGGTACATCATTTTGTTTCAAATCTCTATATGGAGCTCTGCTTCCATTAGGTCCTATCATAGTTAAAGTAATGCAAATGGAAATGGAATCAAGAGAACTGGTACATACGTGAACCTTACCTGGTGTTGGGCATTGATAATGGGAAAAAATTCAGATTTAGGTAGGAGAGTTGGTATATCTGCGCGCAATGCCTTTAAGCTTAATGCAGCTGAAAAGTCAGTATCTGTTCTTCTAGCTGGTTAGATGCAGATATCACCTGTCTCTCCTCTAACCTTTTATTTGAAAATTTTCATGTAATTTTTCTTTTCTGAAACTTGATATAGTCTTTCCCTCAGTCACACCTCACATTAGTTCATTTCATGCATTAATAATACATTTTGCCAGCAGGTCTTGGCAAGTATACTACATTACAATAATGCAAGCATGGACTAACTATAGAAAATAATGGATCTTTGCACTGCTTACACTAGTTAAACTAGGAATAAGTTATCTACTTTCATTTGTGTAATAGAACTAAAAGTTAAAGCTGCTTTTATCAACACTGACTTAAAAGAATAAACTTCTAGGGGTCCCCTAAAGGTAACAGTAATCCAACTGTGAACTAGATTCTTGAATTATGTATTAAGCCAACAAGCTACACAAAGTTTCTTTATTAAGAAAGCCTACATCTTACACTGTTGTGTCTCTTTACTTATACAAAACAGTACCCTTTTTAACCCATTATTGTTGCATTCTAAGTATTCCTTTAGATATGTTGTCCCTCATAAAAATGTATCAATAGGACATTTTTATACTTGGTGCTCTTTTCAACCACTTATCACTGCTATATTTTTAGGACAAGTGTCCTAAATCTATCAAATACACTGATATAGAAGTGTAATTCATGAATTAGTCGTTCAAAGGAAAATTCTGAAGCAGAAAAACTACAGCATTAAAAGAATTTGGGTTTGTAATGATAGAACTGAGGATGGAAAACAGCATAACAGCTCTGCTTCCAAGATTTTTCTTCCACATGTAACTCAACTATAGTCTTAAAAAAAAAAAAAAAATATGAAATTCTCCTAATATTCACACATAGGTATAACTTGTCACTCACAAAAACAAGGTAAGACTCCAGTTTTCAATCATCTTTCTCTTCACATAAACTTTCTGGTTTGTTCTGAGTTTTTTGTGTAAATCATTCATATACGGAAATCAAGCAGTAACACTTAGAACAGCCTTTCTATGGCTGCTTTTATCATTACATGAGATGTTTTCAGAAGCTTTTTGTTGTCCTTTCTCATCTGAGAAAATATAAAAAATATGAACTTAGAAGGTTATTTCAGATAAGAAAGAAGAACTGCAACGCAATAGAGTATGTTTGGTACAATCCTCTTTATTGGCATGAACAAAGTCTTGCTTTCTGAGCTCAGAAAAATGTCCAAAATAGCTGCCCTGCTTGCATTTTCACACATCCTTTCGTCAAATCTGACAAAAAAGCCTAATCTTCCAAGCAACTCATATGCTGCTGCTGAGGTTATATTGCAGGTTTTTCCTCCCAGTTGAATGATCCAGAGACATCTGCATTTTGGTATAGGTGAAATTTCAAGCTTATTGTTTCTTTTAAAGAAAGACTTCTCAAATTACCTTAATGAAAGATTCTTATGTATCTCTGATATAAATTCAATAAAATATAAAAGTTTTAGATGCCAGAAGAAAATAAGAGTAACACAAATGCAGGATGGCAGTGTGGGATAACACAGATAAGACAATCTCACATCATACCATCTTTTCCTTGGTAACAGTTACATGCTCTCAGCTTGGAAGTCCTAAATGTGTATAACATATGCCTATCTTTCTCTAATACATCTAAACTGTAGCGTGAAGAAGTTAGGGTGTTGGAAAGCATTTTCACTCACTTTAACACCAGAGGTGAGATACATCATAATAATAAATTAACCCCAAGCGTCTTTACGGGGTAATTGCTAGAACCATTATTTAAATAAGCAGCCCACTTTTCTTGAGGAAATATTGCCTTCAAAAGCTCTGGCATACTGCTGCTCATTCTTTTTGCATAATTTCAGAATATGAGTACATGGAGCAGAGTAGCTTGCAGTAAGAGGTGAGGTGATCCATTGCAGCTCCAGGTTACAAGAATACTCTGTAGCAGATCCTACATAACTCTTCTATAGCATGGACTGTGTATATTACTTGTTAAACTCCTCATTTTTCTTGGACTACCTGAAGCACTTCCAAAAATCCCTGTCCAGAAGGGGTAATCTCAGTAAATGAGAACAGCAGACAGCCCTTCTAATGCTTTACTTGGCTTCTCAAAGCATTCAAAGTTCAGGTAGCCCACACTTTGCACAACAGAGCAGAACTAAATCCAGTGTTGCTCTAAACCACCTTTCTGCATCCTCTTGATGTTGCTTGAAGCCTGGGTCAACACTGTCAAGTTCAGAAGCTAAATCAACCTAATTGCCACAAAAATTTCTACATTATAGTTCTAGATTCCTAGGAATGGAATTTATTTCTTGGTACTTTCAGTTATGCACCAAGCAGCCTGAAGTTCAGAAGCACTTATTAAAACACAAACTGCATTCTGCAGTCTCCTCTAATTGAATTTCATGGTTTGACTTTCAAAACACTGATAAGAAAGCCCAGATTGTTTTCAGCTGAGATCATTCAGGCCCCAAAAGCTGAGCTGACCTGGTCCCATTGTGACATTACAAACTATAGAACTGTCTCATAAGAAACAACGGGGAAAAAATCCCCCTCTGTAGGAAGCATGGGGCTATGGCAAGCTCTCCTGAACGGGTTCACAGCACCATGGGTATGAATGTATGTTTAGCACACAGCCCACAGAGCTGCACAACTTCACAACAGCTTCCACAGAATTCGTGTGGGAATACTTCTCCAGAATGGGAAAATTCTTAAATACAAGACTATGAAGACTACGAACTCAAGGAGAAACTGAGGATTCCTTCTCCCTGCAAGGCTAATGACAGCAAAGTCAATTGGTTTGATATATATGTGGAAGTGAAGAGTTCCCTCAAATTAAAATGTTATCCTTTCACCCTCCTCAAATACTATTTTCCAAGGATCCATTCTAAAGAAAGACTGGCAGTTTTTCCTTATTTAAGCCCTTGAAGATAGCAGAAAGAGCAATATTTTGTGGTCCATTGGAAGCTTAAACACCAATCTGCCTTCAGTATATACAGTCTTGCAGAAAAAAGCGTCAAATAGATGAAAATTAAATGCCTCATAGGGCCCTGCTCTTTAATCCCTCTTAGACCTACTGAACTGTCCAGTTGTATACCTTATGGAAAGATTCAGAACAGGGATTTTAAATTTAGAGTCTGACTTTGCTGGAAGCCAAAGTCAGAGATCTTCAGTCTGATGTTATTTAATTCACTCTTAATATTCTCCGAGTGGCATCTGAAGAGTAATTTCAAAGCCACATAGTATAAGCTTTTCCTTACTAAACAAATACGGAAGAGTTTATTAAATGTTAGGTTTGTCATTTTGAACTCTATGTGCTGTAAAGAAACAAGACCAGAATACAGCCTTCATAATTTGAGTTGCGTTATTGAAAAGGCTTTGAAGCAGTTACCACACTAGCTGACAGCGAAATATTGGTATCACGTGTTAAAAGGCTTTAAGCATTCATGAATAAAGTGCTTATACTGGACAGCTATTTTTTAAGAAAGTTTAAGAACAAAAATAAAAAGGTGTGTAATTTTAAAGTCTAGCAATATTTCACGTCCTGTGTAGTTGAAAGGGTCTCCACTGTAGCTGCCATTATTCATAACACAACATATACTTCTTCCTGTACTTCCTGGACCAACCTACTTCTCTGTTGGGCTCAATGCCACTAAAATAATTTGAATGAAAAAGGTGTAAATGTGGCTTTGACATAAGACAACACTTGAACTAGATGGAACAGGAACTGGAGATGTTGAAAATGTTTTAACATATTGAAAGTGATCATGATCACTGAACCCACAGCCACACTTATTATTGAATGATAGTCATGAAACCCTTATTTCTCTCTCCACAAGACATAGTTTCATTTGGCTCAGGGCTCTTCTGGATAGTGTTTTTATTTTATATAGTTATTTTTAAACAAAACAGGCATTGAGTTTATGAATTTTCTGTATGCAAGACCAAGACATTCATTTGTCTGCACTTTTACCTACTTTATTTATGCAGAAAGAAATAGTTATTTTAGTCAAGAGATCAAAACATGGAATAGGTTTTTATTATTTCAAATGTCTTGAGCTACACTAAATCAGATGCAATATGGCCCTCCCACACCCCAGTCCACTCTGCTGCTAGAAATCAATCATTTAATAAGTTTTACACAGCAGTAACTTTTGCATCATCTTGGCAAAATCTGAAGTACAAGGATTCAGAGTGTAACAGCAAAAAGCTTCAGTTCATGCAGAGCTTACCCCAACGATCTGTACTGCTCTGTACCCACTATTCTATCAGAGTTCTAGTCTGCTCTTGCACATCTGCACAGATTACTTCTGCCAGGAATAAAAATACATCTGGGAGGAAAGAGGATTAAAGTGGATAACCCTATCTCTAGACAGCAGAACATGCATAAGCAAGCATAGAGTGTCCATGGTCCTTATGTTTAGCCTCAGTTCAGGAACGTTCCTCTGCAATTCTGTTTTGCAAAGGGCATTTAAAGAGTTACCTCTCCTCAGACACCAGGAAGAAAAAGTTTTGTAAGAGAAGTTCTGTTCCATTATCCTCCATCTACCAAGTGCTTTTCTGGCACACTCAAAAATAAAACTGCCAAATCAAGTTGAAACCAGAATGCCTCATCCTGAAAATATTCCTTATTAATAATCCTTCTACAGTAAAAAACTGCATGCTTCTGCAATCATTTATGCACGTGAGTAGTCTTAGAAGTTCAGAAATAAGAAAGAGTTAGTACTCAGGAGTTTTCATTGTACCCATCTTACAAGCTGACCCACAGTACGGGAATAAATCTTAGCTGAGCATTTTGACCTCACAAATGTTCTCTCCACTGCTCTATTAAATTATCTTCTCCCAACCAACCTCTCTTGGAAAAGTTCATGGTGTAGCATGCGTTTTCTAGAGTTCAGGGGGTTATTTTGAGGGGTTTGAGGTTTTTTTTTTTGTGTGGTCTTTGTTTGGCTGTAGGGGTTTGGGGGTTGGTTTTGGGTTGGTTAATTTGGTTTTAAGTCAATTTACATCACACCTTCTTCTTTCCTGTCTTTGTTTGCTCTTAGAGAGATCCTTACTTTGAAAAGGAGATTTTTTCTGAAAGCAAGATTTTTATTGCCTGGAGGAAAAAATTGCAATAAAAGAATATTACAGCAAGTTAGTCTAGTCTGCAGCTGTACCAATTTCATATAAAACTGTAAAGAGTTTTTCCCCTTTCACAGCAGAAATGCACTTTTAAAAATGATGTGTAACTCCATCTTTTGGATCAGCTGTGATTCAATCCACTAATCTGTAATCATGCCCACACCCACACGCTTTACATTTTGTATACTACTGAAATGAGATGTTTCATCAGACTCCTGGGATTTCCATTTCATAGCTCATTTAAATGAAATCTACTTCCACCCAAACTTGGCTGGCAGGATACCGGCAAGACTATTTGTTCAGGACCTAGTAAATTGTAGCCCCTTCCCATCACTCAGTCCTAAGATACTTCTACTGTACTCTTGCCTGTACTAACTCAATGACCAAGTAAATAGTACTTAGAATCTTATTTGCTAAATCATGATGTACAAGAACTATAACGCTTTGGTAGCTGACTTCAGTCATAACTGAGAGCAGTGAAGCTTCTGTCTAGGTGAGGAACAGTCTTTACAATAGATTGAACTGTAGGGACATCTGACCAAGTGTTTGTTGGTTTAGTTTTTTTAAGAAGCATAGCATTAGCAACAGCAGAAGTGTTCAATACTGTTGCATGCTTTGCTGCATGCAGTCTTAAGTCCTTTTTATGAACACATTGAAGATTCAAGTTATGCTTACTATTCAAGCTGTTTACATACATATACTATTCAGGCACTCCCTAGAAGATGAAAGATCTATGTTTACTATGGGACAGTTTACCTTCACACCTAATTGCTAGAAGAGATATCATAGCACAGTAATGAACCAGGAATAGTCCACATCATTTGGTCTTTGTTTTTTAACCTGGTAGATTCCCTAAAACAATACAGGTACTTGCATAAGTTTTCTCTGTGAGGTCTGAATTACTCAAATGGCTCTGAAAATATAGCTTCAGCATAGAGGAATTGACTATAGGTCTGTAATTCTCAAGAAAAGAAATTTTGCTGTTAGCTCACCTTCTGCTTTGTCTTCCTTCCTGACCTCTCCCAGTGTTCCCCAGGTTACACACTGGTAACCCCAAGATGTTGTCAGCCATCTGTATAAGCAAGATATATGCCCATTTACTTTCTCAATCCCTTGAAACTTGGATTTGAAGACAAGCTATTTCTACATGCTGCTGAACAACAGTGGTGGCTAACATAAAAGAAAATGTGGACATTTGAAATGAGTCACTTCACAGACACAGGCCCCAGTATTGGCTCCCTCAAGACTCAGAAAAAAAAAAAAAAGAAAAATAGATTAGTCTTCCTCATCACATCATTTTCACTATTTATTCTACACAGGAAGAACAGTTCTCAGCTTGAAGCACATATCCCACATACCTCTATCCTTCCACACTCATGTTAATGCAAGAGAGTTAGGCTAATGAATATTATTTCTTCTTTCAGCTTCTAAACGCCTATAGTACCATCTTGCCCTTCAGAAACAGCCCATCACTCCTGTAATATCATTTTTCAGGAAAACAAATACTTTCTTGCTGACTAGTTTAACAGATACACATTTTTTCCTCATTCTTAATTATGCTTAAGCAAGCACAATGTTTATCTTGGCAGTGTATATTTTATGAACTGTATTTACTTCTGCAACCAGAGCTCCAGCACTTAAGCTTAGTGCATGACCTCAGATCCCACTGAGCACATGGACAAGGACTTAACAGATTGAGATATTTTGGAAAGGCCAAGGAGAGCACTGAGAAGTGAACTGTGCTAAGCCGCTCCCAGCAAGACAAAATTATTTAGGTGCTTCTGCAGAGTGGAAGAATTTGTGCCTAAACTGTGTGTCTAAATTTACCACCCGTTGCAGTGCCTTTCTCACAGCCCCTTAAAAATTCAGATTTTGAACAAAAAAGAATCCTACTATAGAAAAAAAAAATGACCATGGATTCAAGGGATTGCAAAAACCATGCTAATAGTCAATTAAAAGGTTCTGTGTAAGTCACTCTGAAAGTCACTTTAAAGCAGCATAACATTTATTACTGTCAAGCTACTGAATGGAAACTTCTCAGACTCTATCAAAAGAGGCAGTGTTTTCTCAACACTTCATGCTATGTTCTGCTATTTTTACCCACTCGTCCTCCCCTCCCCTATCTTTGGTAATCAGCTTCTAGCACATTTTCCAGCCTGAAGTGCTAGCATGATAAATGAAAAGAAAAGGACATTTGGATAACTTCTATAGCCAGTTTTATTTTTGGCTTTCTTGACCTCCCTATAAGTTGGTTTACTATGAAAATTTCATTGGAGTGTCTACTAAATTCAGAATGGGATGGCAAGGTGGCTACAGTACATTTTAAGAGCATTAATAACTATCAAGAAGGTAATACTGTGACTGCTGCTATATCAAAACAGCAAAGGCTATAATAGCGTTTTGCATTATGGAGCACCTTTTCTCCCTTACTTAAGAGAGAATGCTCTTAGATTATTACTTAGATTATTAGTCATTTCTTCATATGTAAAATTAATTTATAATGATTCCACACAGCCAAGGAGTTATGAGGACACTGAAACAGTGTCTTGGCATTAAAGCCTCAAAAACACAAACATACAGAGAAATGAGCTACTTATCACATGGTCTGACCAACTGCAAAAAGAAACCAGCTGAAATTCACTATTATTCATAAACCATGTCTCTATGTCTGGAGGGACTACTTCTATTTTCAGCTTTCATAAAAGGAACGTTTCTGACCCACCTGTTACAATCATGTATATTCTTTCCATATGTCTTATCTCAAGACTTCCTACAGCCACGCAGCAATTTCCAATTGCTTTTCACATAAAACCACTATGAAACAGCAAACTTGCTATGGGACTCCTTGAAGTCTTACTTTTCCTTTCCAAATCACAACATTGCCCAGGACACTTTTTTCCATTTGCTCTTCTGGGGAAGGTCTATAGGGAGTAAATACAGAAAAGAATATTAAATTCCAGAATCACTTGTGGCAGGAAAACCACTGTCCTGTATAACATCAACACATTACACAGCAAAAAAAAAAAATACTTGCCTCACAATGTAGGGCGATATTCCTACCCCCAAATTAAAAGTTACACAAAAAAGCAATTTGTGCACCATTTTCAGGGAGCAAACACAAGCTATGTCAATACTCATAAGCAAAATGGGACACATCCTGTTCTGCACACCTGAGGACAAGTCACTCAGGGCAGCTTGCATCCACACTGTTAGACTATGCTCCCTTTTCAGTAGTGTAGCTTTGTCCATAGAGTGTAGTTTATCGATGCAGACCTAGCCCTAAAGCCTGAACGTCAATACAGCACAGACTGTAATATGCACTGTCTATGTCAGTAAGGGATATTTGCAAATTGAGGGCTGCAGAATACAGGGACACTCCACTTTCAAAGCAGAATTTCTAAGTTGAAAATATTAACGAAACAACATACAAACCAGCTCCAAATCTTTCAGCTCCTTTAATGAAGTCTGGCAAAAGAGTACTTCGATATGAAATTCAGTCATTTATCAAGAGGCTGTACTTCAACTTTTTAAATAGCTATGCACTATTTTAAAGCTTTAATCTGAAAACTGAAGCACAAGAAGAGCCAGACTATGTCCAGTGATTCCAGTTAAGAGAAGAAAGTGACCCATTACTAAAGCATTCCCACCCCCCAACCCGCCAAAACAAAAACAACACCCCAAAACTAACAGAAAACAGAAACCAAACCCCATAAAACAGAAGCAAATAGAAAACCATGGTTAGACAAAAGGGTTCTTCTCGGAAGTTGGCAGAACTGGAACTCAGGTAACATAATAGTGACCAAAAGTTATATAAATGGGACCACAGCAGTGTTCATGTGGGAAAGATTTCATTTTGATCAAGAGTTCATACATCAAGTGGCAAGTTTAAATAGTCATTATCTGTATAGTACATGCACTGTAGACACAAAGTGGCATAGCTACTGAAGCCCCAAGGCAGACAATGTTCCATTAATACACAAAGAAAGCTATTCTTACGTTTGTATCCACAAGTCAATGACACAACTTTTCCAGAAATACAAGGGATACCTGCACTCTGCAAGAGGTGGAGGGAAGGGGAAGAGGTAAATTAATTTCTTTTTAATGTTTGATATAACTGATGTGACATATAGTACTATTTTCACAAGTGAAAGCTGCTCTTTATTGCAGCTAAAGTATGTGTGCTAGAGCATGTTCCATGGGCTAAAGCTGGTATCTGTAGACCCTAAGCTCACCACTTTGTTCTTTGAAAAGTTATCAGTCATAGACACATGGTTAACCAGGCAACATAAAAACACAGTAGAAAACATGGGATGGCAAACCAATTGGCTCAACTAGTACTAAGCAGAAACAGTGACTTTATCAATGTGCTCAAGTTGTCCAAGCTTTGTTTCAAGATTGTGAAGGGAGGTAAGCAATGAAAGCTTAGCAAAATACTGAAGTCCAGAGAACAATATGATTACTGTAGAGATAAATGCTACATGAGAAACAAGAGGTGGGGAGGAAATCCTTGCCAAGCTTCTGTGGAAATGGAAGCAGAGGCAAATTTAAATGACTAACAAAGACAGAGAAAAAAAAAATCAATGAAAAATGAGTTAATGAAAAATAAATGAATTCTCATAAGCTTCCTCTGACTCAGGCAGGAGAAAGAATAAGAAAAAAATAACTTCGGCAATTTCACTTGTAGCAGAGATCGTGTCTTTGGAGCAGTCACAAACTAAAAATCAAGAACACCCAAAATATTCTGCACCCATAAGACTGGATGCTTTTGTTTTCTTTGCCCTGAAGCAAAGGAAGCTAGAATGAGGTTTCAAAACAAAGTGTTTGGTGGCTTTGGTATCAACTCCCTCAGTTATTTCTACCCAGGAAGAAATTGCTGGCAATGTGAAGACCTACTCTGAAGGTCTTCAGGAATCGTTCTTCTGCATAAAGTTAGCCACCTTAAGAAGAAAAAACATTTTCAAACATTCCACAGTGAGACTTTCTGTGCAAGAACCTGAGAATTCCTATTCATTGTCTATACTGGGTATCTGGCTCCAAAGCCAACACTGAAAGAAGATAAACATCTGAGTGACTGGGATGCTGGTGAAACAGACTGATAAATCACTTGACCTGAAAGACTGTATTGGTCACTGTCTCCAGTGCAGAAAGCATCACAAATTGCTCATGACTAAAATACTGATAGTTTAGTAGAAACTCAGAGAAAGAGACCCTGTGTAAAGAGTGCTGCTGAATGGAAACAAAGTAAGAAATCCATTACCAAGTTAAGCTTCCCCTTCTGGTATTACTCAAGCACGTATTTACACACGTACACATGGGGCAGGGGGAATGTTGATGCAAAAAGAAACAAAGTGGCCCATGATGTCTAGAAGTCATAATTCCTTGATTTTACCTCACTAGAAAACATTTTGTGACTAGCTTATTAATCTGGTGCAAGCAGCTTAGACAAAACAATAGAAACCTATAAAAAAATTAAGTACATTGAAACGTTTCACAGAAACGTTCATAGAATAGGACAACACAATTAAATTGTTCTGAAAGAACAATAGAGAAAAAAAAAAAAGCATTCAGCTTAGAAGGGGGAAAAATGGGTTTTAGCCATAGCACATTGGGCAGCACCAGGTATGTGGCTGTTGCTCATAATTATTTTTCGCAGCAAACATCAAATGTTCCTTGGTCAAATCATCAGGCCTTTCAAAAGTAGTGAGATGAGCATATTCCTACCTCCTGCTTATTAGACATGGTTCTTGGTTATGAGAAGACAGGGACAGCAACATTAGGGTGAACATAGCCAAAGGTGGCAGATCTCAGCTGCACTCAGGTATTTGCATTCATCGGGAAGCAGGGCAGGAAAGCAAAAGGAAATACGGAGTTCTCCGTCTGAGTGATATGAAGGAGGTATGCTGAACAGTTACCAAGATTTTTCTTTCTAATTCACCACCTGGAGCATTTGGTCTTACAGATTTCATAGGTTGGAAAACAGGTAAATGGAGAAATAGCATTTGGCAGGGACATAGTGACCTTAAAGGAGAGAATCCAGCCTCAGACCACGCTTACACTATGATGTACGGGACACACATACTGCAGCATGGTACTGATATTTGATGCTGCTTTCCCAGGGGGTTATCTTACTGATTTGTCTACCAGATTAATCATCCTCAGTTTACCAAGTAGTCTAGTTACACAAACATTCATCATGTGAGTTTGTTTTACCGTTTGCTTTGTTTTGAACAAAGAGGCAGCGATGCAGTTTCAGGGTTTCACAAACTAAGTTTTCTATATCTTGCTTGGAGGTTGCCAAAAGAAATCCCATCTGGGGTCATTACTCAGCATTCTTGACAATTCCTACATAAAAGCCTGAACTTAAGAAATAAGGCCGAGAACTCTCAACAAATTAAGTCCTATTATGTTTTAGTGTGGCTAAGTGCCTAATTCCCCTTAGAAATCATTTATTTAATTTTCTTTTTGAAAGTTAATATTTAGTGCATTTTAAATTAATACTGTTAGTGAGGAGTACTTTGAATTAGACAATAGAAATTTGAATATGCTTCCCATAAAAACCTTCAGCAGAGCCATCTTCCTGCAATTGAGGATAAATGTGCAAATATGCACTTGTCTTACAGGGTGCTGATAAGATTGCCTGAGTGTTATTTTTGGTCAAGAAAATTGATTGAAAATACTAAGCCTATTAAAAATACAGTATTTATCTCAAGAAGCACTACTTCAATAAAATGCACGATAGAAAATCTAGAGGAACAAAATTATAAACAAGATTAAATAAAGTTTGCCATAGACATGAGCCAAAGAGGTAGAGTGGCTATGTGCCCCATAAAGGCAATAAGCAGTACTTTCATACAAATTCTCTGGTATGAGGGCACCAATTTCCTTGCATCAAGCAGCAAGAACCATCCTGCAAGTATTACTAACCTATGTGACCAAACCGTATCATCCCTCTATCTCAGATTGGTCATTTTTTATGGTCTGGATATTGCAGTCTTGTAACTCCTTTTTGAGGGAAATGTCAATCCTGCTTTTGCTGCAAAAAGCACCCAGTAACAAAAATCAGGCTAAAAGGAAGAAAAAAACTAAGCATGTTTCTATCTGCTGTTTGCTTTTGGGTTAGCTTTAGGGCAGACTTTCCTTTAGACAGCTTTGGGCTAGAAAGTCCTTCAAGAACTATTAAATGTGAAGATACGGATACAGTTCTTGACTATGAAAGTCCCTAAGACACAGATTGCTGAAAGCATTTGACAGAGTGGGAAAAGCTTCACTTTATGCCTGCCTGCTCTCATATTCTTTCCCCAAACATCAAGAATCTAGCTCTGCAATCCACTAGAAGGCTAGCCCACTAAAGTGGGATAAATAGACCTTTGACCTCATCTTCCATTCTTATTTTTCTTCATTTAAATATTTGATGGTACCAAACACATTAAATAAAATTACAATCTCTCAAGGTAATGTAGAGATAAGCTGAGTGTTTGTCATGTTAAAGCACAACATTAATGAACCTTTCCTGCAACATATTTTCAAAATAAAACCTTTTGAATCTCTCCTTTTCTTTCCTCACCCTTAAGCTTAGTATCTTCTTCCCCAAGGGAGATTTTATTTCATTATATTTAAATTCCTCAGGTAGAAAAAAATATGTATGTGAAAACTAGCTATTATATGCACCAGTTTTTTAGGTGTTAAAAAAACAAACAAACAAAACAAGAAGCAGCATTAAGCTTGTGCTGTTCTCCAGGGATCATCACTATAGCTTCTTTACTGTCCTTGAGAGTACTGGTCATGCACACAAAATCTAAACCCCTAGGTGAGGTGGGCAACTCATTTAATTATCAAAGAGCCAAGAAAATTAAAGTCTTTAATTGCTTTTGAAAACACAATAATACTCCTTTCCTGTCTGTGTACATCTGCAGACATTTGGACTAGGAAGCTTCAGGGCTGTGGGTTTTTTTTTTGTGAAAAAAGTCTAACTGGAAAACGTTAAAGACTTCTCTTGGGCAGCTTAAGTTGCTGCATGTTTTAACTGTTAGTCATATATTCCTATCAGAGGTATAGGAGTCCCAGTGGATAAGCCCCAGCTCTAGCCAAGAGAAGATCCTAGATGGTTTCCTTTGCTAATAAGCCAGCTCCCAGAAAATGGCCAAGTTTAGGAGTTACGTAAAGCACTGACTTTGAAAAGCAAGCTAGGAAAGACTTTTGCTTCTAAAAGTATTCTAAAAATATAAATTTAGGAGAAAATCCTAACACTTAAGGATTTATATAAATATTTGTCAGTATGCAAGTAAAAAACAGTTCATTGTAATTCCATCTGTATAAGTATGTCTAATGAGTCATGTGACACAGAATTAGCTACACATCCTAAGCACAACGTCCAGCATCAAATCTGAATTTCCAAACTAACAGAGAGAAACTCTTACAGAAAACAGTTTAGCTGCAACCACTCCCTGTGAAGACTGTCTACTATATATTTTTATTCTCTATAATATCTGAAATAGGCAAGAACTGCTGGATCAAATGTACATTTAAAGGTAAAATACACATTGCTTCTTACTGGAAAAGTATGCTTAGCACTGGATAAACACAGTTCAAATCGGCTGTGTTTTTCTTCAGCTCCTTTTGCTTGGATTTTACAAGCAATCTAAAGTTAAAAATAAAAACAATAAAAAGCAAGATTAACTAAACTATGAAGCTCAGATTACCTGGGGCAAACAACAGAAATCCATCTCTTGCCAGAACCTTTGTACATCCAACTGTTACATATTTCCAAAAGAAAACTGGCTCTTGGAAAAAATTACACAAAAGAAATATACCTCAGTTGGGAAGGGAGCATGCCAGTGTATTGGAGGAAGTGGAAAGTAGGAGCCCTTGTTTCCAAAGGACTCCATTCAACAAGCTTTGAGCTCCAACACTGCTGCCTTGACATACGTCACACTCACCGTTATGGGTTGTTGTAATGGGACACCTGTCCCGGCTTTTCTTACTGTAATTAGTCATGTCAGACTGTTTCTCTTGAACATTTATCAAGAGAAGGAACAGGCTAAGAGACACCTTCCATCCCTAAGTTTCAACTAGATCCCTTCTACAGGGGAAGAGAAGCACCTACCATAGTCTAGCAAAAGCAGAGCATAGGACTTGTTGAAGAAACATTAAGCTTAAGCAGCTGTATGCTATAAAGTCCATTTTGAAAAAATCTACAAAGCATGGGGGCAAGATCTGGTGTCCTTTAACATTCTGCTCCTTAAGGCTAAGTTATCAATACCTTCAGTTTACTACTCAAATTTGTAAGAGTTCAGGAGGTTAAAAGATGCATACCTGATTATGTCAAATCAGGCAAGATACCTCCCTTTCCCACCTCCACTGTCAATCATTCCCTTAAAACTGAACTGAAACATTCAATTTGTTTAAAACAGAGTACAACAGGTACAAAATTAAAAATTAGTGATCCCTCTACAGGAAAGAAATATTTAAAGTGCATTATGTTTTTCAGAGAAACAAATGAAAAATACTTAAAAAATTTTAGTCCAAAGAACACACTCAATTCCCATAGTTAATTCAATTGAAGATTATTACATAATACAAAAAATTTTACCATATTAAGTAAATACAATCTCAAATAAAACCTTCCAGCGTTCTCCAAATGAAACAAAGAACACAAGTGTTACTTTATTATTTTCCTGGACATTTTTTGACACTGCATTCAGTTTCTTCTGGTAGAAGAGAGTCAGATTTTTTCAGCCAGGTCCTGGTGATATTAAATTTATTCCTTCCCCACCCCACCAACGTCTAGAGTAATGCCTGTGAAAACAAACCTTTGCACTAGGTTTATCCCAGCCATGTCTGATACTTTTCTAACAGAATCCAACAGCCTTTATATTTACTTATGGTCTTCAAGCTAAATTAACACGCTGTTATGGATCAGACTAAACTGCATGTTCTTGGACTGTGCAATTTCAGCAAATAATGATAGCAACTTCTGGAAAACGTGGATTCTTTAAAAAGTTTAAGGATTTCCAATCCTGAGCAACTGATCTTAAACCGAGATTAATGAAAAACTCAAAATACTCAAGAAGTGACTACACATCCAGTCTTGAAGCAGGTGATAACAAATGGAAAAGTAGTGGTAAGACAAATGCAAGTACTACATTTATAGTTACGTGCCACAAGTACACATCCCTTCCTCAGCTGTATGCATTCAAAAGCATGACTAATGTGGTGCACGCTTAGTAAGTTTGCTGATGATATTAACTGGGAGGTGCTGTTGACTCCTTCAAGGAACAAGATGCCTTATAGAGGGATCTAGACAGATTGGAGCATTGGTAGTCGATGAAGTTTATCAAGTAACCAATTCTGGATTCTTCCCCAAGGGCAGAGTAACACTAGACACCAATAAACCCTGGGAGAAAAGGTGTGGGTACTGGTCAGAAGCAGTCAGCCAGTCAGTACAAGTCAGCACAAGTCAGCAGTGCACCCTGGCAGCCAAGAGTACAAATCGCATCCTGGAGTACATAAAACACAGCATGAACAGCTGGTCAAAAGAGGTGATTATTCTGCTGTATTCAGCATTGGTGCAGCCTCACCTGAAGTACAGTGTGTAGTTATGGGTACCACAGGATGTGAAAGTCCTTGAATGTGTCCAAAGGAGGGCCACAAAGCTGATGAAAGGGCTGGAAGGCATGTCCTGTGAGAAGCAGCTGAGGACTGTGGGATCATATGGTTTGGAGAAAAGAAGATTGAAGGGCAACCTTATTGCTCTCCACAGCTTCCTTAGGAGGGAAAGTGGAGAGGGAGATGTTGATCCCTTCTCTCTGGTATCCAGTGATAGAATGCGTGGGAATGGTTCAAAGACGTGCCAGGGGAAGTTTAGAACAGGCATCAGGAAGCACTTTGTTACTGAGGGGGTGGTCAGCCACTAGAACAGGCTTCCCAAGGGGGAGGCTCATGCCCCAAGATCAGCGCTTAAGAGACAAAAACCCTTAACACTGTGCTTTAATTTTGGTCAGACAGTTAGACTAGATGATCATGGTAGGTCTGTTCCAACTAGACATATTCTATTAGATCAATTGAAATATTTAGAATTTTAAAAAGGCAGACAGTGAACTCAAGCAGCAGAAAACACTCAAGATTTCTCCATGAAGACCTAACTCTGATCTCTGGGTTTACACACAATATAACATGGCTAATATGTACAAACACACACCATATAAAAGGAAAGATATCAGGAATCTGTTGTAATATGGAGGAAATATGACAGAGTTTGTTTTGCTGGGAGGCTTTATGTCAGTCTTTGTTGAGAAGCTTTGGGAGGGGAAGGGTGGGAGGGTTATTTGTTGCTTTGCTTTATTTTTTTCTAGCTAAGACTCTTCCTCATTTTGTCTAATAGGTGTTTTAGCAAGGATGGTGTAATTCAATGAAAGATACGCATCTTTAACCATCTCGCACGGCTACCCAGGAAGAGATTGTATCCAATTATAGTCATTCCTTTGACTAATGCTTCACTATCTTCTTTCTCATCCTGAATGTGTCATTCACAATCCCCCAGCTTTTCCCAAACTTTTCTAATTAGCTTTATATTTTTCCTGCATGTGTTAGCCCTCCACACCTTTTCTTGCTGCCTACTACTCTGTTTTTGCTATTTAAGTGTCTTTTTTAAGATTACATACTATGCACAAAATCTGACAGAAAAGCAGCAGACAAGCAAGTCTGCTGGACCAGTGCTGTAGTTACTGATGACAGAGGCAGGAGGAAACTTCTTTCCCTTACTGTTTCCTAACTTTCACGTAGATGTAATAGATGCAGGTGAAAGCTTTACTGAAGTAACGGAACTGACAGAGAGAAGCTGCCGAGTAACTATCATAGTGGGAGGGTGTGTTTTACTGCCTGGCAGGGGAACAAGACCAACATATAAGTACAGTAGTTAGGCTGGCTTGACGCAGAGAACATACAGCAGTGTTCAGACCTGTTAACTGAAGTACACTCACTGCCACAAAGGAGAAGCAACACTGACCCAGAGAGAATGATTTCAAGAGCATCAAAGTCAGAGGTTTGTATATAAGATTCTCAGCATCTTTCAGTTACTGAAAGCAAAAAGATTAGGGACGAAAAGCAAAAAGCAATGCATAGAAATAAAGAACAAGTTTTACATGACCCGGTGGAACAAATAACACACTCAATGAAGTGTATATTACTTTCACTTCCATTTGTGGGTCTTATTTGCTCATATCAGGAGTTTCTGGTCTCTCACTGACAGAACACTAGAGTGCTGAAAACTGAACTCTTCCTATGTGGAGAAACATGCACTATTTTGGAAGAATTAGAATAACAAAAACCCGCATATACACTCCAACGACACTATGCTAAAAATCAAGCATTTGACAAGTTAGCTAACTGATAATACAGGCCAAAACATTTCCCTTGAGTGAAGAGAAAAGAAGAAAAGAGCTTGACAATTTTTAACCTTTTTTTACTCACAGGCAGCTCAGGGCACTGGGCCAGATCTTTTGTCCACATAAGTTTCAGTAGTGTTGCGGCCAACTGCTGTTCTGTGCCATAAAAGTTTCAAGTCTCTGATGAATGGAAGTAAATTAATTACAAGTAGGACAGTAGTTTTCATGACCTAATATCCGTATTTGTAATAGAGCATGAAGGACTTCAGCACTTATGCCCTGCAAATGGACATTCACGCAAAGGAGGACTCCAGAGTGTCTCAGTATTTCAAAGCTGGGGGATCAAATGGAGATATATCACCATATTACACCCACATGGTCAAGGAAATAAATCCTTATTTAATGTACCCTTTCTCTGTTGATGTTTCCCATTCTCCTATTTTAAAAGCAAGCAAACCGTTTCAAGCACATTATCTCTACCCCTTCACACCTTCGTCCACCCTGTATTGAATAAGGTTTACTTATTAAAGGACCTATCCAACACACAATGGAGCCAAGACTGTTTTGATTTCTAAAGCTGATACAGAAGTCAAACATTGAATCTGAAGTGCATTTAAGATCCCCCTTCTTATAACACTGTGTACTATTGGCATGCTGCAAAGAGTATGAGCATTCCCACTATTCCTGATTTACAGCAAGCTTCACATTAGGCTTTTTATACTATAAATATGTTCTACCAGATATGATGGGACTACTACACCAAGAGCTACACCTGGACCTCAGATGAGGCTCAAGCTCTCATCCTCATTCTAGCCTTGGAACAAAGGTTGCTTCCTGGCTCAGTTAAAGGCAACACCCTTGTTTAGGTTGAGGAAGTCAGAGATATCAGGTCCAAAACTAAACCAATCCCTAGGTTCTTCCATTGCTATTTAAGCTTCAGTTCTGCAAAATAATTCCATTAGCTTTCAAGCATCCCTCTAGCAGTCAACAAGATTCTTTACCAATACAAAGTACACCTACTAATAAGCATTGACAGGATAAACTATTTGATTTTACAAGGTTTTCATTCATCTTAGTTTACACATTCAGTGATTAAGATCTCCTGTGCACAGAACTTAGAAACTATTTAGCTGCTAAATTCCCTTCCTGAAACATATCCCTGTAATCTTCAGGTTTCCATTAAAAATACAAGTCTCTGTAATTCATGAATGTCAAGAAAATCATGCAAACACTAGTAAGTCAATAAAGATTCTTTGAAGTTAAAAAGGGTTATACTAGATTTCTTAAATTACCTGTTGATCTGCTGCAAAAGCATTTCCTTTACAGGAAACAAACAAAACTATTCTATCAAAGACTTTATATCTACTTATAATGTAAGGAATTCCTCAGGTACTCTCAAACAGAAAGAGATCACAAGCAGATAGTTAGTCCAGAGCTCATGGTAAGCCTATTTTGCACAGATAAAGATCTTTGACTTCAATCAGTTAAGTGAATTCCTATGCTCTCTAAGACAGGTAATCACAGTTACAGCTTAACACTGTAAAATAGTAGTTAAGACAATGTCTACTGAAAACAAATGCAGGTTTCAGGGGAAAAGGTACTTTTTAGCTCTAAGAAAATTCTTTTTATTTTTCTTCCTCAAGATAGAAGGAACATACTCATTTTTAAGATCTCATGTATACACTTAGAGCACAAAAAGCCTAGCAGAGAATTTCACATAGACTTGAGAGATTTAGATTCTGTTACCACACTAGGTACTGCTCGCCTAAGTGGCATCAAGGAAATCACTTTTGCCTTCCCACACCTTGGGATGTTTGCCATGTGCATCAGATTTGGTTTAAATACTGATTTAAAATAGCTACCCTTCTCCTTTGCTTGGATTTCAGTCATGTCAGACCACGATGAAACAAGACTTAGTCGCCACTTGGCTGTGACATTTCACCATGTACAAGAAACTTCATCCAAATGAAGACTCATTTTTCTTTTTTTAAAAAATAACTTACCAGAGTTCCGCTGTAAATGACACCACCTACATTAAAAGTTCATCTCCCCTTCTGCCTTCCAGATCCCAGTAACTCTGATCACTATATTAAGTGGTGGTGATGAATATCTCCTGGGACTGATTTATTTTGTATGTGCCACTGAACACATAATCATTTTCAAACATGAATAGTTGGAGCTTGAGCACAAAGCCACATAGTACCAAAGAAGCAGCTTATTTCTTCACAGCAGTAAAGCTTACACTTGGTCATAACTAGCTGCAGAACCAAGTCTCTGAAGCAATGACCTCATTTGGAAAGGCTCTGCTTTCGATTACCAGAAGTGGGGTCCATCCATCCATATCCATGAATTATAAAAAAAATAAAAATCCTGTTTCTTCGGCTTTTTAAAGGGTGCTGTAGGTGTTGTGTCTTTCTGACAATACTAACAGCACTTACACATGGAGTTGTAAAGTTGCAGATTCCAACCAGCCCTCTTGGCAGGCTCTCACAAGATCTTGCCTTCAGTACTGAAGAGGTGACAACACCAGTGAGTCTTCCCATACACCTACATCAATGTGCACAACTGGCTTTTTATTAAATGCACTGAGCCTTTACCAGAAACCCTTTGATCTATGCAGAAATAAATGCAAAAGACAAATAGGGACACAGTTTGCTGTATTACTCCATCCTCCCTGGATTCTGAAGGGAAACAACCATTACTTCTCAAGAGTAACACCATCTTGGTGAGTCTCTGAGACTTTTGAGAAGCATTAGGTTCGCTCTTGAGAAGCATGCAACAGTTTAGGATTACATTGCAAGAGCCTCTGCCCTTCAAACCTTGACACAGACATGAGAAAATACAGTCCTTCTCTACAGGAAGAATCATCATTTAAAAACAGCTGACAGCAGCCGTAGAAAAATAAAAGCAAACATGTTTGAAGTCTTCAAATAGCCTGTCAACAGTACTTCTGCAAAGTTACAGCCACAATGGAGCTTCAGATATACATAGACAATATTTTGCATCTCTAGCTTAAAGTAAGAATGCTGAGTCAAAGCTAATTACTCAAATGATAAAGCTGGAACTTCACGGCTTAATCACCAGATATAGACACTTACTACCTGGGAGCTTTCAAGCTGCACATTAACAAAATCTCATGCAAAATTGTTTAAAGTTTTACTATTTGATTCGTAATGAGGTTTACTAGTGATTTGACCTTAATATAGCAGGCTTCAAGCAAGCTCTAGCTGACCCTCAGAGACAGTTGTATCTGGCTGCTACACCAGCACAAATCCAGTGACTCCAAACATTAACAGAGTACAAAACTTATTCCAGAAAATTTAGGAATCAGTCTCAAGATTGTCACACTTCCAAGGTTATTGTTGCCCAGTTACCACCAGGAGACTAGCAATGAGCATGCAAAAGATAACAAACAGGAATATGGCTAAACTCACTTAGAAATGGTTTCATAACACATGACCTGCACATAAATATGAACTTTGTTAAGGGAATTAACAAAGAATTTCTGAAGTGTTTTACAGATGTTTGGAGTAATAAAGAGAAAATCCCTTAAAGTCTGTTAAGGAAAAAAATATGATACTATTAATCTCCCTTGTTGAAAACAAACCATCCAAGAAGTGCCTGTGTTTAAACTGAAAATAGACACAAACACTAATTTTATCATTCCAAGAAGGTAGAGACTGATGATCTATATGTTCATGAATGCATTTATCAATAAAAATAAAAAATGGTCAACAGGAAACAAAAAAACCCAAACAAGCAAACAAAGAAAAAAAAACAAAGAGAAAAGCCATCAAGAATGTACAGACATCAGCTGGTCTACTGAATACTTCCCATATTTTGCAGTACTTTCAAAGGAAAAGAAAAGCAAGACCTTTGAAAAACCTGAGACTGGTATTAAGATCTCCTACATGAAACATTCAACTTCACACTTTGAAGCTTTTGCTGTCCAGTGCCAGACAGTATATGAGGAGGGAAAGCAGTCAATAACAACTGCAGCAGTACCCAGGGACTCTGCCCACCCCAACCCTGTGCATATCGCTTCTCCTTTCCATCCTCTCATGAATCACCTCTTAGCAATAGCTATAAGAATATGAGTTAACCCTATATTTTTCTATCCTGTAGAGATAGAAGATGATGGCTCTTAACTAGGGGGCTGCCTCCTTCCTTTACCTAACTGGCACTTTGCAAGAATTCCCATTAAAACCTCAGGGGGCTTTTCAGAAATTAACACAGTGGGAATGATAGTAATCAGCCCACAGAGGGTCATGCAACAGCCTATGTACCCACAGGGACACAGTGCAATTGCACTCGTTAATAGAAAGCTTTGGAAAGGCTTGAAAGCTTTCCAAATTTAAAGCTTTCCAAGTTCCTCATAATGCTGTGATTGTGTGCAGCTCCTGGCTAGGAATCATTACAAAGCTGCATAACACCTGAGCTGGCCCGTTAAAGCATCCAGGAGCAAACATGAAAGACTTTAACCTCCAATGCACCAGCTGCAAACAGTTATCAAGAGACTCACATTGCCTATAAGAGACCTCGTGCAAACCCAAGTTTCCTATGTCTGTTTTCATCTATATCAGCACTAAAGAAGTTAGCTACCAGCAAGCATTTTTATCTATAGCCTTCATTTGCAAACATCAGACTCTGAACAAGACCTCATGACATGTTGGCATTTATACTTTTTTATTCCTTAGCAGCACCCAAAGCCAAACCCCCAGGGAAAACCTTGAAAGCATTTTTTTGTTTCTTTATTTTTCTAGCACAGATGTACCTATACTAAAAATATTTATCTGGCAGTTTCCAATTCCAAAATAGCAAGAAAGTAGCAGTCTCATACCTATCCACTCAACATTTTGAAAAGCAGTAAAAGTACTTTTTAAGTGTTTTGAAAAGGAATATAAACCATAATAATTGCAAAGAGAGGAAGAAAATGGTTGTATTTCCCAAAGTCAGCCTTATTGATTAGACTTTCAAGTACATTATAAAACTAAAAGGTGCATTCAACAGCTGCTGACATCTGCTGACTCTGCAGGTCATTCAGGCAGCACAGCTTATATCTTCACCATAGAAGAGCCCATTTTCAAGGTCACTGGAACTATTTCTGTTGAACTTTCCTACTGCATCTGCACGTGCTAAATCCTGGATATTACACTATTGACTTATAGAAGAATGACTTTTTCGGCTTGACTACATCGTGTTCATTGAAATTTATATGCTCTGCTTCAGTGCCCTTATTGGAGCTATTCAGCAAGAAGAAAGTTCTGGATGTGTTTTGGAAGCATCTATTTGTACAATCAAGCATAACTTCCCCCACATGCATTCCAGCTGCTTTCCTGTGCCAGGCAAGGAGGTACCAGAGCAGAGCTCTTTCATGAGTTCTGTTAGTCTCAACTCCCCTCTGCACCTAAGGACACTCAGGGGACACTGCACAGATTTCTGCAGGGTAGTGCTGCACTTAAAGCAGAAACAAGTGTGTTGCTCTTACCTGAAGAATCCATGTTGCTGGTTCTATCATGTTCTATCTTTGCAGAGGACTTGAGATGGTCCATAGAGAACTATCACCAATCCCTAAACACCCCAGTGCTTTCAGCATTCACACCACAAGCCCACAGGAATAAAGAGCTATCTAACCACATCTTTTCCATAACAGAAACCAGGCAACTCCCTGCCACAAAATCCTATTTAAAACTAAGTGCCTCTTTGTAGAGGGCCCTGAGGGCAGCTGTAGGCTGTGATTGCCTTGAGTGGTCTCAGATGAGACACCACCCATACACTTTGCCCACTATCCAGGGCTCGATTTAAACTCAAATCCAGCAGCCAGGTCCGGTTTAAGTGATGCTGTAGCATGTCTTTCTCTTTCATGGACCATCTCTGCACCATCCAGGGCTCATGATGGCCCCTGTTACAGTTCTGCCCTGCTTATACATACACCCCTGACTAATCTTTCCCCTTCCTCCCCCAATAAGTCTTGTATTCTAATCATTAAAACTTAATCTCTTTTATCAGCTGAAGTGACACTATCAATGTCACTGCACTATGTGCACGCTTAGCAACTGTTCAAATCAATACTTTCTCTTTGATGAGCTACATAAAGTGATTTTTTTGAGACCTTTTACTTTAATAATTCTGCTTAGACCTTCATAAGAGGGGCTGTCAGTGGATTTCAGAAATAGAAACATATGTTCTTCCTTGGAGGAGGTGAGGAAAGATTAAAAATCTTGCTAAGAGGAAAACTTTCAACAAAATTACACACAGGTTTTCCTCTATTATCTGCTCCATTCCTGCGGGCTGGTACTATTTCCCATGGGCAGGCAGAATCAGGGTTTTTCTGTTCAACTCTGCAGTGAATGATGGGGCAGAAATGGGCTGAATGCCAACTTCTAAGTCTTTAAATTTGCTCCAGTGATGTGATCTGCACATCACCATGCAGCCCTCAGCTCCTTCCCTATCAAGACTGCATCTGCCCTGAGCAGACATTTCACAGGGCTGAAGGTGTTTTGTATCACTGGCTGATACACAATACACTGTCACATGGCGCCAGTTTGGCTATTTTGCCTAAAGTCAAGTTGGTTACAAAGATTGCTCTGCTTCAGTAAATTCTCAACACACAAATCTACTATTTCATTTTCCTGCTCTCTTTAGAGATAATACAGTCACATTAAATGCTCATTAATGTTAAAATTAAGAAAAAAATTAACCCTCATCCTACATCTCTTTATTTCTTAAATAGCTCATGCCATAAACAGTTTAATTTTTATCAACTAATAATCTTTAGTGGAGTAGTAGGGAGAACTGAACAATATTCTGACAAAGCTTTTTAAACAGATGGGCTTTCCTTTTGGAGATAAATCACAGAATTGCTTACTTTCTGAAAAGCACCTTTTTGAGAGGGAGGGCAGGATGGAAGGGGAGCAGGAAGAAAATTGTCACGTTGGGAAATAGCTAGTGATCATCCGCGTGCCCAGTTTTCCAAGTAAACTGAGACTAAATATCATCACAGGAGTCATAACTCTGTTTCTTTGCAACTTTCATACGGAGTTTATTAATTCATAGCTGAACATATGTACTTGTGTATTTTTGTTACCGAGAGATGCGCAACTTCCATCATAATCTTGGACAGAAACTACAGCAGGTTGATTTGATTTTGGAAGGGAGATCTATTTGAGGATAACTGAATACGTACACTTACATAACCTGTCTTGCTCATGCACAAGTGACTCCTTGTTCCCTTCTTCAACTGTACTGCCCAATACCACACTGACTTGGCCATTACCTCCAGCAGGTGCATGCTTATGGGTTACAACATGCCTTAAAATCCTTGATTCAGCAGAACATAAACATGTTTTTGACTTTATACACAGGAAGTGAAAATTAACCTTACCTTTAAGGAATTTTGGAAAGAGAGGGTGGGAGAGGAGTAGCAAAGCTACTTGCCCATTTCCTAGCTGCTTTGAACAGCCTTGGGTTAACAACTTAAAATATTTTATTACGTAGAAAAACAAAATCCTCAGTTTTACACAGAACAACATCAGGATATTTTATGAATGCTAACAGACTTGAAATAGTACATTGTCTTCCCAGAATTAATTTCTTGCCTACCAAATGACTGCCTGCATAATGAATTACACACACAATGGGTTTTCTATGAGGTCTAAATCGTATATATCTGTCTTCCCAAACAGCACTCAAACACACACAGACAAAAAGCCTTCAACATGCATTACCAAGCAATTTAATGTCCCAAAGTTTAATTCTAGAGCAAACCAGCTTGAATTCCCTATCATCTAATCAGACAACAACTTGCTGCTACTGAAAGACAAAGGTGCTCAGGTTAAGCTCTGCTGTCATTTGCTCATGAAAGCTTGGGGAGGATGAAGGGAGAAGGAAGAGAAAAATGAGGAAAAAAGGCCCCATTGGGCTAAATAGAAGCATCTGCTACAGTAATAGCAGTACTTTATTTCACATTAGCAGCACAAGTTACAAGCAAAGGAAACAGGCACTCAATGGCAAAATTCTTCTGGAGTCACCAAATCAAGGTGCTTCCAGAATGAAGGAGATGACCTTCAGCCAGGTGCAGTGTAGTAGGAAGACTTTGGTGGCCCTGTCACCAAGAACAGATTCATAGATTCTTTCAACTGAGCTGCAGTTCTGGCTTGTGTAATGGAGGACAGGTTCTTGGACAGATCTTTCTACATGCAGAGCATTTGCTTTGAGTCTTCACAGGCTTAGTATATCTTATACTAGGCCACAGATACAAATAAGCCAGAGAGAGGCATTAAAAAGCGAGCTATCTGTTTGGCACAGATTTTCATTGCTGTGAGGCCCTGAGGACTGGCAAAGATTTGCCACAATAGGATGCTGACAGCTTTTCTTCTGCAGTATATTGTCCTAGCTCAATAGCACAAGGTCAGACTGAATGCCTTTTTGCTCCCTTGTGGCTTCTCCTAGGGAGCAATTCCTTAGAAAAATATCCCTTTCCTTGACAGGTTTGTAACACAAACAAAAAAATCCATCATGGTTGTAGTTATTGGACTGATTGCTTAGGAATCAAAGAGCAGGAGACTTACAGTGTCATAGACAGCCACCAACCATACCAGTGTAATCTTAAATGTACATGAATGATAGCTGACTGGAGTAGCCTGGAACAATAAATGAATGAATCATTTCTATTTTTTTTTATTAAATCCAATATACCTCATTATACAATTAGCAATTGACTCCAACATGTAGGAAGTAAGCCAGAACTACAAGAACTTCACACACTCACCTCTGTATGCAAAGCCTCAAGTCATTCTGCTGAACAACATCTATACTTAGTGTGATGGAAAAGGAAACACTTACTTGAAGATTTTAAACCTGTTGACAAATTACAGCTGCCTTTGTATATTCTCAAGATGAGCTCTTTAAGTCTGACACTTTTATGTATACGATAAAAGGGGATGCTGTGTGGGAGGTACTGATACACCAAAGCTAAGTACTTCATTTTATATTAAAATAGTCCCCATAGACATAGCAGAGCCTTTTTAGGATACATCTGGAAACAAAAGAGAATGCAAAATTTTACTTTATAATCAATATAACAGATATAGAAGTTTCACACAGAGGCCTCCTCTAATGCTCTGGTCTCTTGTGCTCAAGAGGAGGTTCCAACCCACCGAGTTGTCTACTTCTCTCAAGACCTCTCCCAGGTGAGCAGCTGTGCCCTCAGCATGGCTATCGGTATGTCTAGGCATCAAGCTTCAGAAATCCAATTGTGTTTAATTACAGTGAATTTTCTGAGATCTCCAGAACAAGCCCTGTTCTGTAATCTCTCAA
>JASSUY010011426.1:57422-80837 GCA_032466535.1 Forpus xanthops | reverse complement strand
CCTTCCCATTTCCCCAGGACTGGGGAAGAAAGAGGGGGGAGTGCGCAGAACTGTTTGAGGGGCCTCAAACCACGACAGATATCTATAGAGAAAAAGTTACACTATAGGCAACTTGCTTACTCAGCAGAATACACTCTAGAAAACTTGTGAAAAGTAGTACACTAAGAGTAGCTAAATGCTTTGAATAATCAGTATCAGCAACCTTACAAAAGCATCAGCCTTCTGGGAATATTGGAGAAGACAGAAAATCCTGACCGTTGCCCTGGTAGAAAATTATCCATCCTTCTTCTTTAGCAAAGTACAAGCAGAGAAAACCTTGCCCAAATACAGTAAAGAAAGTGCATAAACTCTCTGCAAAAGCCAACAACAACATGAGGAGCAGAAAAGCACAGCCTTAATTGTAGCCTCAGAAGTTCAAGCTCACACACAAAATCCTTTAGATAGCCTAAAAGAAAGTGAAATGTCCTGGCTGATATCTTTCCCGCTAAGGTCAATGACAAACCACCTGCTGAGTTTGTTCTCCAGATCTTCATGTTCTGGAAACAGAGGTCGTAACAGCAGAAAAAAACACTAAGATCAAACTTATTTACATTATCTACATGTTTGCATCATAAGGGGGAGTTCTGTCTATTAAAAGATGTTTCAGGAACTAAATAATGAGGTACAGCATTTATCTCACAGTGGCATAGTAGTATCAACTTAAAATAAGGTGTCTAGGAATGAAGATGTACAGGAGCATAGACAGAGTCAACACTATTGTTTTACAGTATCTCCTATTTGCAAGATTATCCTTTTGCATTTTCAAAGCTTAGCAGTGCTATCTAAAGACTTATGTGTTAAGATACATGGGATAAATGAAACACTGTATTTTTACTTAGAGCTTTACGGTCTAAGTGTGTACAGTATTTCTGCACCTCTCTGTTGTGTCCTGTCCTTGAAGAAGTGAGTAGAAGCAATTCTGGAGCTACAAGGATGCAGAATACTTAATTCAGAACAAGGGCTTGATCGAAAAATCTGTGGAAATTAGTATTTCTTTCTCTCTCCCAGAGTTACACAGAAGCCTCAAGTTAATTAGCTTGTGTTAATTACCTAGACAGAAAAAATAACAAAGCAATAGAAATATGGTGAGCAAAGGTACTCAGATATTTTGTTAAACCTTTTGTGCACCAATATATGATGCTTTGGAGCAGAATATCCCAACCAGTAGGACCATCATATCACCTGGCCTTCCATGGTGGGATGTGCTCTAACAAAGCCAGGACCCTTTACCATTCCATTGGCCATGTGATCACTCAGTAGCTTGCCCTTTCCTCTCTCTGTCACTCCTTCACTGTAATTTCCTGATTTTCAACAAGCAAATAAATAAAATCAGTCTAAATTCTGTTCTTAAAGGTTTCTTCCTGACCTAGGATATAAACTGAGACTTCAGTACAAAGAACTTAAAAGCTTTCAAACCTCATGTTTTCAAGCACAATAAAAGTATGGACTTTGGGTTAAACCACATATATCTTCAACCCAGAAACAGGGCAACATAGAGACATCCAGGAAGCAGTGGAAAACATCTTTGAACCTTCCATGTGAGAAATACTAGTTTTGTTACTCTTAATAGGTTACATCCTGTTCCTTCCATAGGTCCCAAGTATTCTTTTATCCTGCAGGTCTATGACTTTGTCTCCAAGCATCAACTAAAGTGAAGTAATCCTTGTGCTTTCTGTGATATGCAGCCCATGCATAAAGAACAGGCAACAGCCTGGCTGTATCTGAGCCATGAAGTGTAAGCCAGAAAAAGATTCGCAGAATATGTTTTAAGATCTGTATCAAGTAAAAATATAGTACACTGGTGTGGATGTTATTTTCCATGTGAATGACACAATACAAAGCATATGTCTACTTTATAATGAAAAAGTCACTTTTGTTTGATAAACATTCATCGTGAAGTTCACCAGAATGCCATTAGAGGGCATAAAAGAGTAGTTGTGTAAAAATGGGAACAGCCTCAAGCAAAGAAACTTAAGAAAATAACTGGAATCAAAATAAAATAAGAAAAACACTTTAAGTGAATCACCTCTGTTGAGCAATCAGTTCTGAATGCCATCTCTGCAAAACCACACTCTCTTCTTCCTTCTTGAGTCTCCTGTCACTGCAGGGAATGGGTCTTGGCCACCAGCAAAAGCAAGATCAAACTCGTTTTGGTTCAGCAGCAATATTTAACTTCTGGAATTTTTAAATCCTGTGTAAAACAAGACACAAACCCAAAAGTTTAGTAATCTAACTGCTGTACCAGTGATACAAGCAAATCAGAGGGATTACAAATGCTCAGTACAGTAAGAGATTCACACCAGGAACCAGCCACAACAACACATGAAATGTATTTTAAAGGCATTTAATAGATTTCTATTAACCCCTTGGACTGCTGGAAAAGGTCTGTAGAAACAGAAAGATGTGTCAGAGTAGAACCACCAGCTGCAAAGAATGTTAGCTAAACAAAATTCCAGCTTTCTGAGAGATCTGGAGGAAAAATAATAGCCCATCACAAGAAAATCATCATTTTCTCCTATGCACCCCAAAGTAGATGTAGAGTGATATGTGAGAAATTATTTTCTACAATCCACTACTCTAAATAACCTCTTAAAAATAATGGAGGAGGTAATTAAAAAAGGCAAGCAGAGAAATCAAACAAATATTGAAAATGCCATTTCTATTCCCTTCACTTGGGAAGGCATTACAGTCATCAGAATCAACATCTTGAATCCCTAGAGATATGGTGACTCCTTTGCTATTATTAGGGTACTATGTGCCCACTTTTTTTTTTTTTTAATGTCCTAATTTTCCTCCTTCAAAGTTCTGTCTGAGACATTTTTTACAAAGGCAGTCAGTCTCTGATTGTTTCTATTTTTTACTCCCTATCAGGAAAAGTTAGGGCTACTCATTTGGTCTTGCACATGCCAGAGATGCGATCCAAGTTTTATTCAGTCAAAATAGTTGTTGCAATCTGTTGATTATGTTCTTGGTTCAGAAGGACCAAGGTCAAAGCCATCATACATCTTTTGTGGAGTTTCTGCCCTTTGTTTGTCAGGAGACGTTTGCTAGGGTGCATTAAAGTCCTATTGAGTGAAGTAATTGTGAAGTTGCCAGTACTATGGCAGAGATAGAATACAGTCTGAAGACAGAAGCCATCCATATGAGACCTCAGTAGTCTGAACAGAACAACTTGCAAAAAATAAGGTTTCTTATGTGAGGTTTTTTAAATACTTTTGTCATAGTATGTCATAATAATCTTGCTCCTTTCTAAATAATTCATCCCACTCTGAATCTCATCTTCAGTTGTGTCCTTTGACATGTCAGCTACATGCATTAAGGCAAAAATATACCTCCTGATGCGGAGGAATATTAAGGCTTCCTAAAACATTAAGTCTTTCCAAATTGAACTGGATTAACCATGAAGTATGAGCATAGGGGGTTTTCTTACCTCTCCATAAACTTAGTATTCAGTTTTTGCAATGTCTACCTCTTTACAGTAAAAACTGCTTGTGTATCCCCAGAGAGTAGACTGATTGCCACAGAAATATTTTTTTTTTTTAAAAATAGTGAGGTATGAACATCAGGATAACTATTCCCATGGAGTGGAAACAGACTCTGGATGCGTGATATGAGGATTAAAAACATTAAGCATATTCTCAGTTTATAGGATTTTATTTCCTTATCATGTGACTTTTCTTTGCCTTCAGTCTTAAATGTGATTGGAGGGCTTAATAAAAAATGAAGACATTTAAACCCTTCTCAAATTATTTACTTCATGCAGTCAGCATTCACAAGCATCAAAGTTTCTGTTTCACTGCTGTATCAAAAACCATGAAGCTTTAAGGTTTGGCCAAAGAATCAACACAAGCCTAAAGCAGAGACATCAACTCATGAGGCTGCTGACAGAATGGATTAAACAGACTTTTTAAAGTATCGCCAGTGCTGTAGGGGAAAAAAAAAAAAAACAAATCAAATAAAAGCAAAAAGCCCTCAGTTCTACACATGCTTTTGAACTAAGAAGTCCAAAGTAAACTCTTCACTTTGTTGATGGTCAAGAAATAGCTATTGATGAGATGACATCATCTGCTAAAGGAAATAATTGCCCAAAGGCTTAACCCTGGTTTTGCATGCAATACACAGGCCAATCATGCTTTGACAGGAAAAAAAAAAAAAAAAAGCAAAGAAGAGCAGTGGATTTTCATGATCAAGGAGGAAATGTCAAAGTATGCTTGCAAAAAAAGAACACTCTTTATATGGGGCTTGACTGCTTTCACAAGCAGAATTGCAACTAAGACGAATAATTTAATTGTGTTGTTCCATGGAATTTCAATACAGGCTCAGATTTTCTTCTTGTTTGGTAATTTATTATTAACTAGTTTAGTGTTGAGGACAGCTATCATGGTATTTTTTCACATGTCAGCAATGTTATTACACCTGCTTTGTCCATACTGGCAGAGATTATGCTTTCCCTTATGTCACACTGTTTCCTGTCTGCTGGCTCCAGCTCTTGCTTATCTACAGGCTGCCTGGTTTCTTCATGCAAAACAAGGCTGGCAAGGAACAAAAAATGTTCAATAAAGATCATTTGTAGATCTTTAGGAAAGAAAATTCTCTACTGTCTACTCCATAGCAGGGTCGCAGCATAGATGGGAGTCATAGGGGAACGCTGCTGCTTGCTGCTTTACAAGATGTCTTGTCAGCGTTAGTTGTCCTGTTAGAAGATTCATTAGAAGTAGATGTAGCTTTTACCTACTTACTGTTGTCTGTTTCATATTTCATTGTTCTCCTGAAGCTATCAGAAAACCATAGGCAATCGACTCATATACACAAAACATACAGGAAAGGCAGTTTTAGAGTGAAAGAAGAGAAAGCTGCTTAAGAGGTTCTTGACCTCCTTCACAAAGCTGTGGCAGGCAGACAGACCTTGGAAGGCCTTCTCCATGAAAGATGTACTTACAGTAACTCTTCTGAAGAACATGTTAGAAGTACTGGGGAAAAAAAGCTGTACATGGATGAAAGGAGCAAGACCACAATGTGGTGTTTATAAATTTACATAATGATGAAAAAATACTGACCAATTTTAACAAAAAAAAAAAAAACAAAAAAAAAAAAAAAAGAAAAGAAAACAATAGGGATAAAATAGTAATAAAATGGTGATGCCCAAAGCAAGTAATGGAATTTCAGCAAATGCTGCTTTATTGCTAAATGATCCAATTTGGGTCAGGGGGACTCACAACTCTGTCAGCCTTGAAGATAACTCACAAACTGCAGGCTTAAACATCAGATAAAACCAATTTTTGTGGCCTTGCTAACCTTTGAACAGTGGACAATAAAATGCCATGCTTCCTTTGACACTGCCTCATACTTAAGATTATTCTTTGAAAATTCCTTTCAAATTAAAAAATTCCTTTCCTTTTGATGCAGCTAGAAAAGCATTTATATTGAACTGGAATAAATCTGTCATTCATTTCCCAGAGGACAATGACTTGGCCAAATCTTAGGTTATATAAAGCCCTGAATTTGTTAAATGCTTATTTTAAGCACTGGATGAGAACTACATTATCTACAAGAATTTCTTGACTTTTCCATCCCAAAGAACTATAAAAAAACTATTTGTCTTGCTACAATGTTGGACATACACCTCTTTTCAGTAAGATCCAACAGCATATGCCACTGAATCTGAGGGTTTTCACATGTGGTTTTTGTCTTTTGAGTAGTAATATGTCATAAAAAAAGCATAAACTGAAGTTTGGTAGTATCATTTAACACCTCTAATCTTTTACCTTCATAAGGCTGATTCTTCTGAAAGTGCTCCCTCTGAAATTCAAGAGCAGAAAACATAACTAATTTCCTTAGTTATGCTGCTTGTTTCTTTAGTTATGCCATTTCCTTCATGAAAAAATAAAAAAGTCAGACTTCTTTACTGTGACTAGAACTTAGTCCTTGAGAATCTGAATGAAACTGATTTGTTCAAGCAATATGCAATTTGAAAAAGTAAATATATAACTTCAGCGCTCAGTATCAATCAGTTAAGTTCCATTCCTTCCATGGAGTTTTGTTATTTTATGTCAGTTTATAACTTTAGTCCAAATTTGCTTAATTATAAAATAAAATTATTATTGTGCAACATCTTGTGAAATGCTTTGTTTAGCAACACTGCGCATTGCCTTGAAAGCATTAGAATAATTTGAGTTCAATTCTATTACTTTGCTGGTGGACTCACACTTGATTTTTTTTTTCTTTTTTTATTAAGCCCCTTATTTTATGGGTAGAAGGAGGGAATATCATTGGCAAAGGTAACACCCTTCCTTCAGACGTCTTTAGATTAATGATCTGTACACTTAGCATAACTACAGAACTCATATTTTCTTACAAACTTCAAACAGTTGCATGTATTAATGCATAGACAGCTGATCCAGCATTATCAAGATTTTCTAGCCACTCTTTCATTTTTCTTTCATTATTTCTACTAATAATCCCTCTCAGGTTAGATTTATGAGTGTTTTGTTCTTCATCTTTTAAGGATCCTCTGCAGGACAGAGAGGATTTTTTAAGCTTTTTCCTACTCAGATATATGAAATATGCTGATTTAAAATAATGATACACTAAAACACAGCTCTAACCAGAAACACCCAAGATTGTCACAGCTGCCTTGAGGAACTGTCATAAAGGCTCCCTCCTTCCCTGTTCCCCTTGCATATTACTGCTTCTGTATTCAGCAACTATTTCCACTCTTTGATTAGATGCAAGCTATGTCTTGCTCTGTGGATTTGCAATAAGACTTCAAATACTTTAGCACTTAGGAGCCAGAAGTGTTCTTCAGGCAGAATAGCACATAAATGTTAATTTAGCATGTTCTAGACTCGGGACGTTATTCCTCCCATTCATGTACGCTGCTTTAATCCTGTCATCTTTAGCAAAGTTTACCTGGATTTAAATTGTTGAATAAGAGCAGGATAAATCAGGCCCAAAATTTTATTTATATATATATATGTTTCATTAACTTTACAGCAATACTAAGCACTAGTTCCTCACATCCAGCTACATGGACTGTTGTAGTATTTCCTATTAACAAAGATGATGCAAGACAGAGGGACTGACAGACTTCAGTCAGTTGACAGCTAGCTAACAGCCAGGAGTAAGGATGGAAAAAGTTTGAGCCCAGGAGTTAAGGCTGCATTTGTGTCTGCTTTTTATTGTGTAGCAAATTTGTATCACTCCCTGAAATGCATCTTATTTGTACAAAACTTGTTGCATTTTATTTTCATCTTTTTATTGATTCACTTTTAAGTATCTGTTTTTTTTCAAGGTTCAGGGGCATGGTGATACAACTTTGCCACAATTACAGCTGAGTCTGTTAGGTGACAGGGAGGCAATGAAGATGAACGAAGCCCAGCTGGATGGGGTAAGCATAACAGCTGATCCAGAATTCAAATTTATGGAAAGGAAGTTTATGTGCTTGGACTACCTCCAGCCATGGCAAACGTAAGGGCAAATTCAACGAAGGCTCTGGTGTTACATCGGCTTTGCCAATGAAGAGGTTACCTGAAGAGCTCCAGCTGCTTAAAATGCAGAAGCTCACTTAACAAGGCAACCTACCATGATGTCCTGCCTCTTCACTGAATATCTGGTTATAGTAAGGGCCTTACTCCTCATCGTCAAAGCCAACCATCAGAATAAGCTAAGCTGCCATGGATGATGTCCCAGGAGATCTCCAGTCCACTGAGCTTTCTAGACTCAAAGATAAAAAATCAAGTTAGGAAGATAAATCTCTCCTGACCACTCATACACAGCGATGTATCTCCTTCCTCAAAGACATGAACTCTTCTGGGAATCCCAGTTTTTTCACATCAAAGTATAAAATCACCTTCCTTAACATGGTCTTCCCTCAGAATAAAATGTATAAATCCTGATGTCAAGGAGATGATGAGAGAGCTGTGGGGTTTTTTAATATGTTTACTTTTAGACTCTGGAATGTGTTTACACAGCACAATGTTTGAGTGTAGCAAGACTGCTTCAGAAGGCAGAGAGGTCATTAATGGCATGCTTCTGTGCTGGGAAGAGACTAAACAGGAATGAGTCAAGGGTGGATAAGGGACTGTCTCACTGTAGTTTAACTGTAACAAGAGACTTTAGTGGTCTCCATCTTGCAGTGTGCTCAGGGTGGTCTACATAAATTAACAGACTAGCTTTGGCTAGTGAAGTTTTTCATGCTTTTTTCTCTCAGATTAAAGGTAAATTTTCAGATTCAGAAGCTGTCATCTGGTATTTCCTGTGCCATATATTTTATTTCTTACACCCTATGCAAAGAAAACCATGGTTGAATGTGAAATACAAAGGAAAAGTAATAGGTTTATTATGCTGTTTATTAGTTCCCACTAGTGTGGTAGTGTATGATTTTGAATATAATCACACACTCACTATATAATTTGTCTACATATACTCATCCACTCCAAAACAGTTTGGTCTTCATGGTGTATGCGCAAAACAAGGACTATCTGCAAGAACCTTTAAAGTTTCAGTATTTCTGCTGCTTCCATTAGCAAAAGTTTAGTAAATTCTATGTAAATCATTTAAATTATATATTACTAGAAACAGCGTTTTAATCAATGGCCACAGTACATTGACAAAACAGCAGAGAAAGCTGCCAAGGTAACTAAGACTGTATTGCAATTACTTCACCGACCCTTACTTACATGTCTTTTCTGTAAAGTACTTTTCTCAGGACTTACCTATTACAGGTATCAGTCATGAAAAGAAGCACACCTGAGACAAATCGAGATGCATTTACATTACAGACTGCTGTAATGCAAAAGTATCTCTACAGTCTCTACAAACATATCAAATTAAATACCCTTAATGCTTACTTAAGCCAGCTTTAAAAGAAGGTCTAAAATCAGTATCTTGCCATGGCAAAACAGCTACCATTTTAACTCCTTTCTAACATTAGCTGTGAATGAGGCGTAATCATGAAGTTGGATTTTGGTTCCTTCTGTTTTGTCCATCTGGAATTTTTGTTCTTTATATTTTATTTTGAAGAATATATTTTATAATGAAGAACTACTTTTAGTGAAGGCTTTGAACCTGCAAAACTGAATCTACTTAGCTTTGTCTCCGTGATCAACCCACCTGAACTTCCATGGAGTTTCTCAGGAGCATACAGTTAAGCATGTACCTGCATGTTTGCAGGTTTCAGGCCTCCACTGTCCATAAATTTCACTATCCATTTGTGATTACATACATTATTTGTTATATCTTCTCTAAGATTTAAAATGAGTGTGCATTGCAGACATATCATTAAACTATACACTGGACTAAATCCTAATTTTGGGTAAATGGGCATAAAATAAGAGCACTGTAATTGAGATGAGGCTGCTGATTTCAAGTGCTATCCTGGATTTTTACTGACGTAGAAATTAAAATTTTGTCTATAGTACTATAGTTTCTACAAAAAACAAAACAAAAAAAAAAACAAAACAAAACCCACAACCTTTCTCACAGCTATTTTTAATTCTCATTGATAGGGTGGTAAATAAGTACTTAGCCCATAAAATGAATATGGAACGTGAAATACTTTCTCTTTGTATACTTCCAATGTATGTAGCCTAATACAAGTATAGAAATGGATTAGGCATTCCTCTTTAGTTAAGAGATATATCAGTGCATAAAGTCACAGTCTGGGTTCATTTAGCCTTTTCATTTGTAGTGCTCCATATTACATGAGTGCAGATCTATTTGAATCTCTTTAATATTCATGATCCTCTCACCAATCTGAGTGAAAGAGATAAAGCTTTTGATAGCAATCTCAGCAACTTGATTAACAATGCACTAATCATCACTACCATTGACCTGATTCAGAAATGTTTTCAATTCATCCATCACTTTATAACCAAAGATGATTGCATTACCTTACCATTTTTTATTTAAATAAAACCACATGAGCTGTAAATATCTTGCCATTTTACTAAAAGCACCTTGGTACCAAATTAATTTATTTTTAAAACTAAATACCAAAATGACCTATAATAACCAATTAGGGCAGGAGCATAGGGAAAGCGTATCACAAGTGGTCTGCAATAAAATCAATTCACTTTGACTTCACATCAATAAATGTTAAATTGTGCCAAGGAATTAATTTTGCAATAAATTGTTATTGTTGTTATAAAATCTAACTAACGCATATTACCAGGAGTAATTATCCATATATCAGAATGCATTGAATGTAGAGTGTGCACTATAATTACTCCCAAAATTGCTTATCATTCAAATGGTAATTTTAGGGATAATGTTTCTTTAGCGATAACTTCGTAAATTTCATCTGAAATTTTTTTTTAGTTTTTTTTTTCTTTTTACTGCAAATAAAATAAAAAATGGACTGTGAAAAATGCAAGAGATAATTATGCTAATATAATCAGTATTTCTTACTTTTATATATAATTGCCAAATGTTGCAATAGCATTAGTAAAGTAAGATATACCTCATTTTGAGTGGAATTTCCTCCATGAGTGCTAAATGGAATCTCCAAGCCTATTTATAACAATAGCTACAGCGTAGCATTGCAAGATATGTTATCATGCAGGTGTTTGTGAATATAAAAAAAATCTGTATTGGTCTTTAAATGCTACTATTAGATTTTTTTTTCATTGTTATAACACTTGTATCAAGCCTGTAGTCCACTCCCACAAGGACTTGGTTTTGAATTTTGAAACTGTAATATCAGTGACCAAACAGCTTATTTGATTTGCATAACAGGATAGATAAAGAGTTTCCTGCCCTCCTAATTTTTTGCAGACCATGAATATTGTTCCTATGGCACACTGGCAATTATTCAAGACTAGAACAAACTCAAGCAGTGTACTCCACAGACAATCATCCTGGTGGATGGGTAATTCGAACTTTGATTGTAGAAGAGCTAAGTAGGGATTCAAGCCTTTGTACTAAATTACCTTTTCTATACCTGAGATCATTAAAGGGTTCATTCCACAATGCAAGTATTACCTTGCTTTTAATAACTCTTAAATAGTGTGATTAAATTGGGTGGATCATTAGACATTTGTCATTATGATGACAGTTTTCTGCTCATCTGAAGCTTTCTAACAGGGTGAGTTGCTTTTTTCTTATTTTATTTTTTCAGGTGCCTTAACAGTATCATACATCTGAAGTTCTGAACATTCTACATCAGAGAAGAAAACACCTGGAAAGATATCAGCATTTCATTTGACTAGGCCATGAGATATGGAACAATTAATGTCTAGGTACAATCCCTAACAGTATCCAGTTGTTTTTTGATGGATTATGCGTGAGTTACTGGTACTTGTTTAGTTTCATCATCACTATTTGAATTAACTTTAAATCTAGATAGGGCAGGGAGTCTGAATGATTTATTTACAGAACTGGTCAGTGTCATTTAAACACAGTGACGATTATAAAAGGAAGAGATGAGGGAAGACAGCTCAGCTGGTACTACTGTGTGATGACGCTCTTCTATGCAACTGAAGCTCTACTATGAAACTGTTACTTTTCTGCATATAACTGCAAAAAGGAAAAGAACAGTGATACAGAAAAGTTCACTACAGATTCAAACAGAAATTAAGATGATGATTGATGACAAACTTTGTCTTTTTCTTCTTATAACACTATTCTTTTGTATATATGCTTTATGTTAGTTTTCATAACCACGTATAGTAGCTCAAACTAGAAAAGAGAAAGGTTTTTTGCAAACTATTTTAGAAAAATAGCTTTTAAAAAACAATGTAAAGCGGCATGAATAAAAAATATTAGATTCTGTGGGAGCTACTGAATTTGCAGTTTCATTAGAAAGTATTTGTGGAGACTACCAAATCATTTGTCTTTCAACTGTCTGTAATACAAATTCTGAGGATGTGACAGAATTTTTTAACATTTTCTTTATTCCCATAAGTTAACTGCTGATGTCTAAAAACCCAGTGTGCTAGAGGGAACCCAATCATTAGCAAGAATTGATCATGATCATGAAAATGCACTTTCCTTTTGGAACTGAGCAGCACATTTTGTAATGATTAAATGCATGATCTCTTAATTATTACCCACACCTTTCAGTTGTGAGGAAATATTTCACTAAAGAGCAAGACATTTTAAACTTCCTGGAATCTCATTCTGAAAAACTTCATAATAGCTGGGTTCATGGGACTTCTTGAATATCACTTTGGATGCCCAGTCTAAGCCCACCAAGTTAATCCAAGTTAGGTAACTGATGTAAGCCAGACTCTCTCTTCAGGAGCAAAAAAAGTGGCTATCTGAAATTACACACCTATGGTAGCTAAAATTTGGTGATCAAATTTTTATTGTACTATCTTTCTTTTTATATTTTTTTAATATTATTCCTGACAGAAAGTTTGAACTCTTACAGATGCTCAAGGGTTTTGTAAACCAGCTGCTGGTAAGTCCTTTTGAAGATCCTGATACAATAAATTGTTAAGAATATAAAAGTGACATTTTGAGAATGAAATACAAAGAAAAAGGAAAGTTAAGATATCTACAAGGCATATATAGTACTTAAAATAAAGCCTCTGCATGTGAATTAGATAAAAACACCTTTGACTTCTAGTATGTGCTTCTGTTTCAATTGTTTTGTAGGCGTGAAAAATAGTTTCTTTTCATATTACTTTTTAGACACTTCTGAAGGGATTAGTTTTTATCCAGTGTATAATTTTAACAGATTATCTAAATTTAATTTTGATAATGAAGAATGTGTATCAGCTTAGTCATTTAATACAAAAATACATGGCCTAGAGAAATGTTATTTTAAACCTGTTTGCCTTTTAAATTGTAACAGTCTGTATATCTATTTGTCTAGACTCCATCAAGAGGACTATTGTAGCTAGAGGCATTGGTTTGAAGAAGACTAAAGGGCTACATCATGTCAAAGCCTCAAGTAGGAATTATTGCCTTTCTTGCCTCAGTTCACAGCTGTATTATGTCACCAAATCACATCACAGTGTAATCAAAGATGAATAAAATATTTTTTTTCTTTACCTTAAACGCTTTCCCCGTCAATTACAATCAAAGGACATGATTTCAGGTCTGTCAGTTTGCTGGGTTCTCTCCTACTGATGACTCCAAAACTGTAATCTGCTAAATATAAAATGAATCATAGAAGTCTTAGAATGATTCTGCTATTAAGAAGAAGAATGTTTTTCTCCCACAGGGGACAGGAAAGTAATTGGTCTTTAAAGAATGAAATCAAAGATGTTAAAAATTACCTTTTCTGGTTTTGCTCTTCACCTTCGGCTTTTTGGGTTTTTTCTGTGCTAAACCCTCAGCCATTCAGTATTCTCCTCTTAAGATAAGCATAAGTATTCTAATCAAACCTGCCCAGTTTTTTGTGCCATTAGAGTAAACATTTAACGGGCATCTTGTTTGCTACATCACACCTTTTTTTTCCCTCTGTATTATTGTCGATAAGGTGCTTTGTAATGGGCAGGCTGTACGCCTGCTGCAACTCCAACTTCTAGGCAGTTTACTGGCTTGATTACATCATTAACCATAATCAAAAACATTTCTCCAGAATGATTTTAGCTTGGTAGTAAGAATTGCTTCCTTTGATCTCAGTAGCATCATTTTATGATAGGTTGCTCCTCATTTACACTACAAATGCCAGGCAAAAAATGAAAGTGGTATCTTCACTAGTAATACCAGATAAAATAAAATAACTGGTTCAGCAGTCATGCCAGCTGCTTTCACCGATGAACAATCACTTTTTTCTCATAAGAAAAAGTATGTATATACATATAGATATGTATGTGTGTGATATTCTGTGTATTACAATTTTCTATGTATATCCTTGCATTGTATTTAACAACACATTTATTCTCAGTTTTTAAAATATGGTCAATAGCACAATCATTGGATTGCAGTCTTTGAAAATGTTTTCAGTCAGAGCAAAATATTTCCACCTGCATTGCTTCCACATAGGCCATATGCTTAGTTTAGTGCACTGTAGTCTTCTCAGAAGCCTCATAGATGGCAGATTTAGTTTCTATGATTTCTAATGATTTGTCCTTGTTATGAGGTTAGTTCGATAGTTATAGCGCACATCACTTATCTGCACTATGAAAACATTGAGTAACCACTCCAAAAGCAAAATCCTAGATGGCAGACTTACCTACTACAGTGAAATTATACATGTGCTATTCTAGAGCACTCACAGCAATATACCAGATGCATATAATAAAAAGCATGTTTGATCTGTACTGTCTCCAGGACTGAGCAAGAGCTGACCCATGTGGGTGTGACAGACAGGATGTTCAAAGACCATTATACTGGCAATGCCCTTGATCTCTCCTGTGCTCTTCCTGTCATATTTTACAATTGGGGCTTTTGGTCTTTTAAGGTAGATCTAAAGTTTACTGGGGGAAGTTGGGAAGTGCTTTGTGGCCTGCAGCACATGTCAAAGGGATAGGAAGAGATGTTTTGTGGACCTCTTCAAGATGTGCATCTATGCTTCGCTTCTGGGGATTAGGTTTGATGTCCCAGCTGGTGCTGTTCAGTCCCATGTCCCTACCTTACTCCCATTCAGTTGCTTTATGTATTGAAGTGTCATAGGATATGGAGGATGTACGTAACCTCTCACCTTCCCATGCTGGAGCTGAGCAGCCAGGAGATGGGCACCTCCAGCTAATCTGCATGCCAAGTCTTACTTACTATCAGATTATGCAGCTGAAAAGGTTCCCCAAAACCTAGTTTCTTTATTACTTTACTCCCATTTCAAAGCACAAGAACTGCACTTTACAAATATCTAACAGGCACTTGTCTTCCATATGCTTGCTTGAGGCGCAGTAGAAAAGGAAAAGGAAATTAGTGCTGTCTTCTTGCTGTTTAAGCTAAGGATATTTGTTTGATGTTCTTCAGTTGCTGGTAGTTTTGTAGACTCTCATATAAACCTGAAAAAAAAACAACATGAAAAATCTAAAACCTAGGAATCTGCTGAAATTATCATTCCCTTATATCATCCAGAGTGGCAGAGGACTAAGGTCTTCCACTGATTCACTTTCAATTTTTAGAGGTGCGATAAATAAAGGAAGGGTAACAGTGTGCCAGTGAATAATGGAAAGGTAGTGACTGGGTCCTTCCTTGGTAGGTGTCCAAGCAAGCCATGATGTATTATGTGGATATTCCCTGGCATTTCAGAAAAAGAGAAACAAATACAGTCTCTAGTGACCATGTCTAAAATGGTCAGTGCCTTTAGTAGGACGATACACTACACAATCAACACAGGGACACAGGAAGCAGACTGCCTGCATCCATCAACTGAGTAAATGCCTCCAGATTAGCAGAAATATTTTGAAACTGCCAATAATTATATAAGAGTTGCTTGCCATTGCATAATTATTTTATAAACCACATAACATACAACTGTTACTTAGTCACAGAGGCCCTCTTCACACTGTACCATATGGCTAATGGCTTCTATCGCACATCACACCATACTGAGTATTTCTTCTCATCATACTGTATTGGCTACTGTCTCAGTTTGCTGCTAATGTCTGTGTTACCCTTTCACTGCATGTTTATTTTATGAAATTGTGGCATCTGTTTTTGGTGTTTATTCTAAAATGACAAAGTGCTATATTTCTAACCCGAGCCTGAAAATTACCTCAGTATTAATTTCCCAAGGTAGATTTAAAAATACATTTTTGTTGTCTTTTTCCTAAGTCTCTGACAAACAACTTCTGACCTTTTTTGCATTTTGATTTAAAGGATAGGTTTTGTTTCCTGAATTTTGTTCCTAGAGGATTTGCTCTCTGTCATATTGGATTTCTTCTTTCACTTGATTATAAACAATTTTCACCTACACTGACCAAACTGCCAAAATGTTAAAATATAAACGAGCCTTCTTTTTCATTCATCTCCCAAATACCTTCATAATCTTTTCACAGAAAATATCTAACTCTAGTATGAAAAACTCTCACAGGGCCACAAACAAAAAACATTTTTCAAAGTTTCAATGGCATCATAGCAGCTGGAATATAATTTTAAAGCAAATAATCGAGTACAGCAATCATACGCTGTATTTTAAACTTTCTTAATACTTTGAATGAGTGATTAGAATTGGAACAGCACCAGAGATCTTAATTTTGTGTCACCAACCAGTGTGTCTGATTTAGACAAAACATTGATTCCCAGCTACCAACAACAAGTGAAAACACAACCTCCATTTGAGTACCCAGATCCAACAGAAGTCATGTCTGACATCAGTGTATGCTATGGAACTAGGTCATTTGCGGTCATTCTCCTGTAATCTCTTCTGCAGTCACAGATGCCCCCTGATAAAAGAAGCAGTAACAATCTGTTGGCAAGATAGAGAGGTCAAGGGTAGCTACAAGGCTGACAACAGTGCAAATGTTATGCACTTGCCTCTCCAAGGTGAATCACACACAGGTCTAAGCTCACCTCATCCTCCAGCATGGGCCCCCTGCAAATGCCCTGTTCTCTCACCCTACAGACATTACTAAACTAAAATCAATCTGTTCAGTTTATCTGTTGACAAGACCACACAGTAACAAAAAGCTAATTGGCAAATTCAGGCATTTGCAACTCTTGGCAAAATTAATCAAATTCATTAAATATATTTGAAGCTGTCTGCTGCTCATGGTGTTCCTCAGGCACTTACAGTAACTGATACGAAGGGAAAGAGAAGACCCGTTCGAGCATACCAGCTGTCAGCTGAATATTGTATGCAGCAACTACAGAGCCTTAACTGCATCTTAATAATTTTTTTTTTAATTGACCTGTTCTAGTTTAGAGTCTTGTGCTATCTTTTGCTTGCCTTTTTTCTTTTTCCTAGATGGCACACTGCAATAGCCTCAGTGAAGCAGAGTGAAACAGTCACACATCATGCGTGCAGACTAAACCAGAGGATTCCCATGCATCAGTCATGGAGCTGTCTACACTTCCAATCTGTCATTTGGAAAATGGTAGAAATGCAAAAAGTGGAAAACGGTCTGGAAAGAACAAGGAAGAAGAAAGTGCTTGTTAAATGCCTGATGGACAGCTGGAGAACTTTAGATCTGATTTCATTTAAAATCTTTGTATACCTGAGTGCAGTTTATTACTTATTAATATGACCTAGTGCTTGTTGAATGGACATGACCACAGTTTTGCCAACTATATTGAAACAGATACAGGTCCCCACAAAGACCTCACAATAATATTAGCACAACCTAAGTGCTATCAGATGTGGAGTTCTATAAAAAGAAAAAGGACATTTTACTGTATACTTAATAGGAAACTCACCCCTTTTCAGTTTGCAGGAAATCACACAATTTAAAAGTTTGTTTCTCCATTTTTTCAACTTTTGCAAATCTCATTTGTGTTTTTTTCTTTTAATGGAATAAAAGAAATCAACACAGTACACTGAATAGCACAAATAGGAGAAAGAAACATTAGGAAAATAAAGCATTAAAAATATTTTTTTCTATATATTCTCAACCAAATAAGGGAAGAATTGTTTTCATAATATATTTTCCAGGCAATCAGTCTGGACTGCAAACAGGTCTTTCATGAAATGAAGATTCATAAGGAGCCAATAGGTAACAAGCAATATAAAAGGTCATCAAATAAAGAAACTTTGAAAGTGACAAAAAGTGACAAGAAGTGATAATTGGACTACTGACTTCATGGAAAAAGATCTTTACATCATGCATTTTGGTCTGAAGAACCATGGAAATATGCTTTACTGCATTTGTTGTTGTCACATAGATCATGGAATTGCCCTGAGAAACAAAATTTCACTTTACCTTGTGATTTCCTTTGCATCTCTGATTTTTGAATTAACAGTTATTCAAAAGTTGTGCCTCATTTCCTTACACACCTCCATGTTCAGATTGCCGTCAAGTATTTTTTATTGTCTATTATAGTACCACATTGAGACCCCAGTCAAGATTATGCCCCTACTGTGTTAAACTCTTACATTATGAAATAAAAGATAATCCTTCTCCCAAATTTTTATATCAACATAAGTGAAAAATGTTAACATCTCGTGATAGTATAAAAAGAACTGATTTGACCAATGGCCAGTGGTAGGTCAACAGTAGAGCTAAGGCCAACATAACTTTCCAGCTCCCAATAAGCAAGTATTTAACAAGAATGTCATAAACAAGACATAACTTCTGTCTTATTTTCTTGCAAGAAGAAGAAACTTTACCTCATTCATTTATTTCATTATTTAACAGTTATTACCTGAATTGCCCCTTTGGACAGACAACTTTTTGGCTTTCAAAAATGAAACAGAATGCAACAGAATACTTTTTGACAGAAGGAAGAACAACAAAACTTCTTGATTACTTAAAAAGTCATTAGAATGAGAGCAAATATCTGTTCTACATTATCTAATGTTCTTCCCTTTTCAGTGCCCAAGAACCACTATTTTATTCATGATTCTCTCATTGTATTTCGGTAGAACAGAAGCTGCATGGTCTCACTGACCCAATGGAACAATAAAGATACTCATATTAAAAGAGGTGTGGTTAACCTAAACAGGAAAAATACATCCCCTTCCAGACTCAGTCTGTTTTTTAAGAGGTACAGCATTGACTGAGAGCAGACAAATAGCAGAGTCTGTTACTGTTGTGGCAAGCTATTTTAACAATCAAAACATGTTTTAGGGAGAGCTGTATTTGGTGCTTAGTATGTTAATCTGAGCAGTATGTGTCACTGAACTCCTTGATTTTACTTTCCTTTCCAGTAACGACAATTAGTACAGAAAGGTAGCTCTTCACAATAGGGGTAGATTTACTGATTATGATCTTCCTTAACTACATGATGAAAAAGGATTAATTCCTGAAAGGAAACATGTAGGTTGCCACACTGGACTGATAATAGCCAAATCAGACACAGACAGCAGCAAGCAGAGCTGGGATGATCACTTAAGGTTGTTTCCAAATGAGAAACAGCAAAGACAAAGAAATACTTCTACAAAACAATTTCTGTTAAGTAATCCTTGGAGTAGCTTAACTTAGTCAAGAACTTGGATATGAAATCAGTAAATCCTACTGCCTACAACTAGGTTTAGGCATCTGCATTTAAAGAACCTCAAAACCTTTTACAGATGAATTGTGGCTGAGATATATGCAGTCTGAAGAGCTCTTCAGAGTCTGTTCCAATGAAAATATTGTCTAAGTACATAAGCATTAGAGCTGAACAAATAATTCTCAATGAATAATTTATCTGATTGATTTCCTCTTTTTATTCTCTCCCTCTTCAGAGGCTATGCATGGACAGAACAAAAAGTATATTGAATTTATTCATTATTTGAAATTATTCACAATCTCGTTCAGTGAATAATTCTAGGCCTGCAAATCCTTTGAACTGCGGACTTTGAGTAGCTAATTTGCAGCTCACACCATAAAGTGTGTAATAACTAAGCAGCTAGCCAAGCACAGTTTTTAATTGCAAGAGTCTGACATCTAAATGAGTCCTGTTTGAAATTCAGTTCAGTAAGTGTACAAATGCTCAAGCTAAAAAGTCATTTTTCACAGGCTCCAAAGATGGGTTTGAGGTATCTGAAGGATAGAAGGCTACCCATTCACACAATTCTGATAGTCCCCTTTTTTTATACTGAACCTTAGCAATAAATAGATTAACTTATTCAGAAGAAACATTCAAGTTAGTGTGAAAGTGCATATTAATAAGACTAATAAGAAAGTTCATGTGATAATTTCTGCCTTCCTGAGAGCTCACATGGGCAAAGAAGGGAAAGGAAAAATATCACCTTGAACAAGTGAAAACATGGAGTTGAGTCAGGCAAGTCTCCACAGAGCCACAACCAGAGACTATTTTCATGCTTTCTTCTATCTCTGATTTGTTTATTCCTGCCTGTCTTTGGCAGAATCATCATTTTTAAAAGTGAACTTCTTCTGGGTATCCATACCACTCTTCTCCTTGAAAGACTGGCTGATCAAAACAGAGGTCAGATAGACAACCAGAGCAGGATTTCAAGAAAGGCTTTAGCATGCTTTAAAGTGTTTCAGCTAGGGGCTTGCTGAGGTCAGAGGCAGCATTAACTGGAATTTGTCTGCCACTTCTTTGGTGTTTCTGGGCATCCCTAGAGGCTTTCTCATATTCTACCTTTGAACTTCAGACTTTTTCATGCTGGTGTATATCTCACTCCACAATTTTGATTGTTAATCTAGCCAAAGAAAAAGCTAGAGTTTATTTACCACCCATCAATCAGCAAATAAATTATTTACAGATGTGTGTTCATTTATTTGACTCTTTCATTTATTTACTTATGACTACAGCAAATACCACCACCAGACAGTGACCAGATGGAAAACAATTACCTCACACTGGAACCGTATGCTTCCTAAAAGAACTTGAGAAATTATTTGAATTTAAGACAGTTAGAAACACTCAGAAGTTCATGCCTGGTTTTGCAAGAAAATCCCCTTTGGACACAGGTGCTATTAAATCTTTTTGACATATCCAGTTAAAAAAAAAATCAGAAAGAGGCTTAGGATACTGAGAATCCAGACTGAACGGTAATCCCATGCAAGCAGCAACTCAAGAGTAGACTCTAATCTGTGCACTGTGTCAAGTGCCAGAGTCACCAACCCACATTGTTTATCAAATACATGTCACATAATGGCCAGAGTATTGCTAGAGGTAGCATGTCAGAATTTACTGGGAGAAAAAGAGCCCTTGGATTGCATTGGAAAAGAAATAATTAGAATAGTACTAACAGATCAAATTTCAGTATAAAATCTTACACTACTTGTAGTTGCTTAATAAAATTTATAACTACTTACAACATTATAACCACTGAGGTAAAAAGGGGAGTAAAGTAAGACTGATTTAATATAGGTCAGTAGAGATGGCAAGGAAGAATGCATCTCTATATTCTTCACTGGCATCTCACACACTTCACAAACTCAGGGAAGTAACAGTTCAGCAGTAATATCCAAAACCAGGAATCTGCAGTTTGAGACCTTCTTCTCTGCATCTCCAGAGTACTGTGAAACAGAATCCAGCCTATCATCTGGATCATTAGAGTCCAAAACTCTACAGACCCCACATCATTGCTCAAATGGTAGAAACTATAGCTTTCATCTGCACTCTTCCAAATCCAGATGCACTGTCATTTGCTCCTGCTGTGGCATTGCATTTTGAACTTCATGTTTCACTGGGTTGTGCCTTACAAGCTAAACAGATCCCTTATAATTCTAGAGAAGAACTGAACTCAGTTTCCAGACATCCTTTAAAAATGTTTCCATTCCCAGAAATGTGGTCATTTGGAGGGATGCTTTTTCAGGCCTGGCTCTTTCTATTACTTTTTTCAGGTGACTGAACGGGATAGAATCCTTGCAAGAACTCTCCCAAGGAACGGTATTAGATGATAGCTTAAAAGAGAACACAGTGTTTGAGTATTTAAATAAATAAAGAGTTCAGGAAACAGATTCTACATATTAAAAAGAGCACAACCCTCTACTAGAAAGAACTGTATGAACATCTTGTTTAAATAAGACAAGAAGATGATCAGCATCATGCCTTATTAATAATAAAACTGGAAGTAATAACTATGGAATTAATCTATCTTGGAGGGAACAGTATATTCCTGTATTTCCTGTCTTGGAGGGAAGAGCAGATTTTTGCGACAGAAACTCCTTTCCACATCCAAAAAGATGGGTTTCATCAGAAAGCTTATTTCTTGTTGCAAAGAAGCTGAAACACTCTGGAGGTTTGCCAGACATCATGAAAAGCTAGGTTTCCTAGGGATTTCTTTGTATCATGGAGGATGAGTCCCATTAACAAGAGAGGAAAAAGATATTAAAGCCTTGAAAACCCTTTCTCATTCACACACATATTTCCAACAACTATGCAAATAATATTTCACTTTTTAAGAGAGTCTAAGGTGCTTTCAAAATGGAAAGAAGTAGCAGATCCAAGTTTGTTAAACCAAAAGTGATTTGGACTGTGACACCTAACACAAAAGTAAGGCTTGGTTACAGAAAGAGAGGTAAGGAGTCCTTCCTTCAGTTTTTCCTGATCAGAAATCTGGGAACTGGCTTTGCCTTGACTGACCTTCCCTAACAGAATACAGATCAACATGGGATATTTCTGGATGCTGTTACTTATGGACTGGAATATGGCTTGTCAGCCATACACTGCAGCTGATACATATGTAATTTAACAACTATGAATTCCTTCACTTGCCAAGCACCTTCAGAGAATTTCCGTTATTCAGATGGAAGGTGGTCACCAACAATTTAATTTCTTACAGATCTTATTTTTGTTGTTCATGGTCAGTTCTTTATATTTTCAGATTACAAAGGTACAGATGGGATTCACTAAAGAGTACAGAAGGTAAATATACTTATGCCCTCCATTATACTGCAATATCAGTTTACAAACATGAAATTAAGTCTCTGATCATTGAGCAAACTAAATATACTTATAATTTGAAACCACCCTACCAGTGCTACATTTTTAAATTCCTATTTTCTTTTTTGTTTTGCTTGTCTGATATAGAATTTCTTTTTCCAGGGCTAAATAAATAGAAGATGGGTCAATCTTTAAGTCGCAAGTCCTATTTTATCATTGCCAGGTAATATGCAGAGCGCAGCAGGGCTAAATGATGCTACACAGTTTGAGGACGTTTAATGGCATCTTTGCAGGGATTATTTTAAGAGATGATATTTAAGTGGTATGAAGTAGACATCTAAATCTCTGGATTTTGGAACGAAAACTGTTGCAGAAAGATATTTTCAATGTCACAAATGAGCATCAGTTAGACACCTTCTTTTTTGACTAACCTTATTTGCTTTGCCCAGAAATAAAAAATTCAAGTCATCTTGACAGCCATAGCATCTTTTTAAAGACTGGAGAGCTTTTCACTTTATGATACTACCCTCTGAATAGCGGAGTCCACAACTGGAGACAGCACCCCAGATGTGGCCTCACCAATACTAAGTAGAAAGGAAGAATCACATCCCCCCATCCGCTGGCAACACCCTTCCTAATACATTGCTGGCTGATGATCAATTTAATGTCCCCCCAGGACCTCTAGGGCCTTCTCTGTAAAGCTGTATTCCACCTGGTTGGACCTCAGCCTGCACCAATGCCTGCAGTTGTTCCTGCCCAGGAGCAGGACTTTTCATTTCCCTTTGTTTCCCTCTGTGAGATTCTTGTCAGCCCATTTCTCCAGTTTACTGATGCCCGTGTGAATAGTACAACAGTCATCTGGTGTACCACTCCAAGAAGTGTTCTATCATCCACAAATTTGATGAAAGTGCACTCTGACACACTATCCAGATCACTAATGTTGAACATTGTCAGCCTCAGTATTGACCAGTGTGGTACACCACTGGCCTCCAGCTAAGCATCATGCTGCAGGTGAGCATTCAGTCAACCTCACTG
>JASSUY010011426.1:35000-57322 GCA_032466535.1 Forpus xanthops | reverse complement strand
AGTATTGACCAGTGTGGTACACCACTGGCCTCCAGCTAAGCATCATGCTGCAGGTGAGCATTCAGTCAACCTCACTGTCCACTTACATAGCCCATACTTCATCAGCTTGTCTATGAGAGTAATGTGGGAATAAGTGGCAAAAGCCTTGCTAAATTCAAGATAAACAGTATCAACTGCTCTCTGCTCATCCACCAAACCAGTTATATCATTGTAGAAAGTTGTCAGATTGCTGAAACATTATTTCTACTTTATAAATCAATGCAAATTACTCTCAATACCTTCTTGTCCTTCATATCACTGGAAATGGTTTCCATTCAGCAGAGACCTTTTTTTTTTTTTTTTATAAAATTGATCAGGTATCTCATATTCACCTCAACATTTTTTACGGATTAAAAAAAAAATCTAATATTAATACTGGTGCATTACTGAGAACAACAAATAGTAACTACAAGTTGTGAAATATTCCTGGTTCAGAACTTCAAAGGTAGGGCAGAAATCTAGGCTAGGATAACTTATAATTCTCTTAATTAACAGATTTGTAATGGAAATGCAAATTCTGAGAGAAATGATAAAAGGAAGTGTAGAACTTAATTACAGCTTATCAGAAAAATATTTTAAATATTGAAGTAATTTCTGTTTGCAAGACTGAGAATGATTATAGTCTCTTCACAGCAAAACCTTTCTAACAATCTTCCAAAAGTTTTTTTTGCTTCAGTTTGTTTTTATATTTAATAGAATAATTTTTTGCTAGTGAATTTATTAAAAAAAAATCAGTACAATTAGTTTCTCTAATAGATCATTAAGAGGTACAAACCTGAACAATGAACAAACTTTTTCTTAAAAAACATTCCATTCAGATGAACAATTTTGTGCTGACTTCATTTACACAGCACTTCATAACATTAAACTAGGGTAAGGCTTGGGGGGTTATTTTTTTCTAAAGAAGCGATGGAAATCACATCCTTGAAGTGCTGGTTCTGCATTAGGAACCCATGGTCATGACCAACAGGAGGAGGGCCCAGCCTACCCTCGATCTCCTCTGGGTATGTTGCTATAGCAATACTGAGCATCATATTAGACCAGCTGTAGACATCTTGTGTGCTCCTGATTCTTTTCAGTCTCCTAACTCTGCTCCTTCTTTTGTTGCTTGTTTTATATAATTGAATTAGCAAGACAGATTCTTTATAGTGCACAAGTACAATAATGTGTGAAAGAATAAAATCATTAGACAGGAGAAGGTACCATGAAGGCAAAAATCTACTGGCAATTAAAAAGAAAAAGACATTTTGTACATGTGATAAACTCTCATGTCAAGACAGAGACAAAAATTGAATGAAACCTCTCTGCAGTTACAGCAGCACATTAATATTCATCAACAATGTTTAGGGTTTTTAAACTTTCCTTTGAACCCATTGTCAGAAGAAGGAACATACTATTTGCAGCACTGACCTTAAATGTTGGTGCATTACTTTCTAAAAGAAGGCCTAACAACAGCCTTCAGTGGAAACCTCCCAACTAACTTAAAGCATCCTAAAAGCCAGAACTGCAAAAGATAAATTAATAAATGAAACATAGAAACATCAGTTCCACTGTGTGTTAGTGTGTTTCACTTTAAAAACTGCAGTTGGTGACTTGCACTTATCAACACCTATCCCTTTAAGGCTGCTTATGTTTAACATTAATGTACGGTAGGCACACAAAATATTCTAAAAATTCCCTGCATGCATGTGTATGCAAAAATACATGCACAAACACGCTGACATTTTTGCCATAGAAAAAGAGCACCATGTTTTAAGAGGTTCCATGTATCAGCGATGTATACACAGCAGGAATCAAGGAACCCAGAAAAGGTTAGTTCTTGTTTGAGTCTTGCATATCAGGTCTCTGTCCTCTTGGTAACTCAGGGTCTGGCTGGCACACTGGCAGTATTTTTTAAATTCCATGCACTCTTCTGATGCTTAAGCACTGTAACTGAATAGCTTTTACTTAGCAGGTTTCCTCAATAAAGTACAGATTGAGCTGAAAGAAATTGTTTAATCCATTATTTGGTCTAAGGCCAGGTCAAGTTGGTCTCATTTATCATCATTTTAAGGTGGGGCTTTTAAATATGGACAGATGATATGGCTGCAACTGTTGGAACCCATATGGGGAAGGTATGGTTCCATTACTATTAACAAGTCGTTGTTAATACCTCTGTGCCAAAGTAGCAGAACACAGCGCCTAGTCAAACATAAAAGCCTTTGAAGATTCTTATGGGAATTCGGTTAGACTTTCACTGTGTAAATGCACAATTTGTTTCTACTATATAGACCTTGAAATGAGGGAGATCCCAAAGGCTATAGTAAAACATCTGCAAGATCCTGTATGGGTCAAATATTCTACTGATGTGATTTTCTCTTTGAAAATCGGTTTACAGATGGTTAGCAAGGTGTTCACAGTGTTCAGTTTTATTATTTCGTTGTTGACATTTGCGTCCAGTGCTCTGAAAACAACTTTGTGAATTCAGTATGATAATTACTGCCTTAAGGAAACATTATTCAGTTACGTGAGGAAATTAAAACTAGTCATTTCATTTCTTTTATTACCATTTATTGACTTTTCTCCATATGTAAAGCATCGGAGAATTTTGAAGGGAGTTTCAGAAGAATTACTCTTTATGAAGCCAAATCCTGCTACTTTTACATTTGAGCTTGGCATCAGCCAGATTTATCAGCCAGATTTTGCAGAACAATGCTTTGTCCTGGTGTGTATCACCATCAGATTCTGGCTCTTCATCAATACAGCTAGCCCAGGGAGAGCAGCGCCACTTAAACAGTGATCGTCAGGGGAAGAACAGCTAGTTTAAGAGCTCTTATACTAGAAAACAAGCACTATGGATATGGACATTCTCAACAGACAAGATGATCAGAAAATGGTAGGTTCAAAAGAAATATTATTTTTCTCCATGATGAGAAGGGAAATAGTTTCTTTAGTTGCTGTTTCTTACTGTTGAGAAAACTTTGACAGATTGAAGGTTTTCATGTTTGGAATTGCTTTGTTTCATTAAACAAGTCAGAGCAAGTGGGCTACTTTTCTAATCTCTGCTTAATACTAGGAGTTGATTTGAGTTTGATCCTTAAAAGGTCTCAATTTACCTTAGAACAGAAACACTGTACAAATGTAGACATTCAGTCAGATGTGTTCTGTGGCAAACAGCCAAGAAAATCAGTGCCAAATATCAGTAAAACTAATAAATCTGAGTGATTAATACACTGATCAGACTCACAATCAGCTGTCAGAAAAAAAAAATAGAATTCAGTAAATTAAAATTATTTATCGGTAATTCTTTAAGGTTTATGCATCTGGTTTAGATGCACAGAAAATTGGACAATGAGAAAGACTGGATTTTCCTTCTTATTTCCTCTGTTTATTCAAAATATGCTTGAGAAATACAGCCTGAGGAAGGAGGGGAGGGGAGAAGAAAATATATTATGCCTCAAAGGAAAGCAAAATTTGCTGGATACAATTGAAAAAAATATTAGTTTCCCATGTGGGAATAATACAGCTACAGCCAGCACACCAAGGCTGATTTCAGATCAGCATCATCTGTTGCATATGAACTACTCATGTAACACAAGAGACTGCAAGGATAACTTCAGTGTCAGCCTGAAGGGTTAACTTTACCCCGCCTTTGTTTGAAAAAGGTGGCACTAAAGTTTATTGTAAAGCTTTGTTAAATCAGCATTCGAAAAGTGTAAACAAATAGAAAAGTATCTTCATATCAGATAAAAGTAATTTGTGCTTGACAAGCATCTATCTGCCCTATTCCAAGCAACACAGGAACACTACACAGCAAATGTGATTTGAGGTAGGACAAACAGCACCAGGAGTTTTGTTTGCTTGTAACACTTCAGCTGCTATTAGTTGTAAATCATTCCAGTCCAAAGATTTCTGGCTAGCCTTGGCTTAGTCTCTTCCCACCTCAGTTAGGATCACATCCGTGGTTACTCACCTCATGGCTGATGAAAGGAGATGAACAGCTCCAAAGGGCAAGTCTAACTGCAGGAAAGGAACCTGATTTAATCACCCCAATGAGACATCTGAACTTCATCAGGATAAATCAAGGGGGCCTGATTAATTTTGTCATGTTTCTGAGGGAAGAAGAGTTCTGCACTGTTTGTAATGTGGTGAAATTGTTTTACAGTATCTGTGGGTCCTTCAAACTGTACCAGAAATGATGCCACATTTGGGGGAGGAAAATCAGGGCTTCACATGATACCTCGCGTCACTCTTGCTTGAAACTGGGATGGCCACACTTTGATTCCGAGCAAACATAAAAAATACTGACTCCAAAAGTGCATGGATGGCAGCATGTTTAGTATTTTAATAATAACAGCTCACTGCTGTACTATTTCTAATTCTTTTTTACATTTTTTTATCATGAAAATGGATTAATGGTCCATTTTATGATTTTTTCAACAGTATTTGTTGCTAGGCTGAGGCATTCTGCTCAGATGGTTAACTTCTCTTCTGTAAACTTTACCAGTGTGGTCCAGTTTACTCTTTTCAGTCTGCTGCATATTGAATATTTATCTATGTTTTCGTTCAGTCCACCTCCAGATTTCTGATTCTTGTGATTCATGACTAAGACTTTAATGACAGCCACCTCAATCTTATTGTTTGCATGACCAAAAAATCATAATCCATCTGCTATAAATCTCAGCTCTGATGAGAAATAATCTGGCATTGCCTAAACATGACATGAATATGTTACAAAAGTCTGTCTTCATTTCTAACTTGCAGCTTGAAGCTAAGAGCAGTGGAAGAGATCCAAAGTCTACAGAGTACTTTTTGGTCTTGGCGTTTGCAGCTTACTAAGACTTTCTCAAACTGCCTTTTATAAGCCCATTATATATTATTTTATTGTAAAACTCACATATTTCCTTGTCATTTTTCCCCTCCCTGTCCAGTTGAAACCAGTACATTCATAGTACGATCAAAGTGCAAATGTTGACATTTACACTGCTGGACATTTAAATAAAATTCTCATGTAAGTATCTATTAGGCAAGATTTACTTCATGCCATTTTCAATCAACTACATAGGCAAGCAGTATATATAGAAAAATAAATCCCCTATTCATACTTATACAAATATTTCATGTACTCTTTGTTTATTCATTGGGAGAAACTGAGCATATCTTCCGCAGCTTTACACAGGTCATCTGAAGGGCAGTATCAGGATTCCTGTGATCCATGTAGGCCTCCCAAGGGGCAAAGAACAAGACCTGTTTGATCCAGCACCTGCTGTGAAACCATCACTTGGATATTTTTTTGTAAATTTTTGCCAGACTGTGAATAGTATAAATATGTAAGAAAGACCAACAGGAAAATCAGCTGGATATTGACAAAAAAGCCATTAGGTGCCACTGATCAATCATTTCAGGCTACTTTTTTTTCTGCTGGCTCTGCAGCTTCAGCAAGGTCAGCAATTGACATCAGTATTAGCAGACTGAGGCCACCAAATAGTTTTTAGCTGAACATGTTACCACACTGTGTATTTGCAATAGTTTACAGGGAATGTGCCCAAAATGCAGAAGATGGCAACTGGCATTTTTATGCAGCATGTATGACTGGCAGGCAGTTTGGAGACTATTTGATGAGCATTCAGAAAACCCTGTCTGGGTTTAGCAATACAGATTCTAGGAATCATGAGATTCTAGTTCCAAAGAAAAGCTTTAGCAAAAATCCTCTTAATTGCCAGATAAATTCTTGGAGGGTTGTTTTAAGTTTAGGTCCTCAGGAACTTGACAAAAAGACCTTAGGGAATGCATTTGAGTAATGATTTTCTGAAGCTATTAAACTTAACAATGACTTCAAAGATTTAGCATCTGTTTTTTAAATGTTTGCATGAGGCTGACAGTTGGTATACAGTGTTTCACCCCATTGCAGTTGGCAACTACCAAGATATTAAATGTTACATAAAATACAAACTTTGCCTGAAACCACAGTGCTGATCTGGAAGAAGACTATGAAATATGGCATTTTTGTGTTCATCAGCCCCAGGTGAGGGTTGAAAGTCTGCTTGACTTACTGATAAACATACCTTTATGACCTTAATCATTTGCTTGCACCAGAAAAAGGCAGTGGAGTGAGAGCAGACTGTTTCACTCCCTTCTGGCTCATGTATGAGGAGCTGTTAGCAAAATTCCAGCTCCATGGTGGTGATGTGCGAGTCCAAAACAAACAAGATGTTTTTCAGATGCTAGACTGTGTTTAAAACTCTAACACTTGGCAAAATTTATTTTATTTTATTACTCTAAATTGAGCAAGTGTAATTAATATCGGCTCACTGACAAACAAGTATGCTGGTTTAATGGCTGGTTTTCATACTGTGCAACAAATCCTGACACACAAGCCTTTACAGGAGCCCAAGACTCAGTCAGCAGAGCTAATGTGGTTCCACTCTGCAGCTGGGTGAAGCATGTACAAAACAAACCTGTGCAGTCCCCTGCCTGTTGTGGACAAGCTCCTCCATTTCATTTCACAGGCCTAAAGCATGGCCAGGGGCTCTCAATTTTCCAGCCACATGGAAAAATTTAATTTTAAAAGAAACTTACATCATCTATTGCTGTTCCTATCCTGGGAGTCCATGGGTAGTATGAAAAGTCAGTAATTTACCATTCTTAAAACTTAGATTCTCTCCTATGTTCTTTCACACTCAGCACCAGCTACACTTGGTAGTGGAGTAGGCAAAGTAAACCTGTGAGTTAGCTCCACTATTTGACTCCTAACTATACAGCTCTAGTTGAAGCAGTACTTTTATCCAACAAAAGCCATACAGTAAGAAAATAGATGAAATGCTGACCCTTTAATGCTGCTGATCACAAAATGTGATGGCACTGCTTTCTCACTGTTTTGATAACCAAATGCTACCTTCTGCATAAGTAGCCAGTGTCTGTGATCAAGACATCAAACAAACACTTTTATGCATTAGTACAAACTGTAAAACTGTATTTGAAAGTAAGTTTATAAGTTCTTGGGAAAGGAAACAAGTGAAATTTCAAATCTTTAAAACAACTCTTCCAGCTTTCCATTGCACCTCTCCCAGTTTACTCAGTTCAGAGAAAAACAAGGGAAAAGCTTTTAATAACTTGCCTTTCATGTCTCTGAATTTGAAAGAAAGGCAGTAAAAAAGGGGATATTAATTTTGAGGAGCCATGGTACAATTAAGGTTGGGCTACCCCTGCTCTCTCTTCTTTAAACAGTTTATTTAAACTAAAGAGTGGAAAGAGGAATACTACTGAAAGTCTGTTTCTGCAGAGCTCATGGAGGGAAGTGTTCCAGATCATTAATTTATTTTAAAACACTGCCCCTTAATGCAGCCAAGATTAATGAAATCACCTGTCATAAGCAAAGAAAATGCCAGTTTACAAGCCAAAGCTGTTGCTGATTATGTGCAGGATTTTTTAAGATTTCAGAAAATTTTGGTAGAAACATTGTCTCTAATATGCTTATTTGATACAATTCTCCATTATTTAGCTCCTATTTTTTTCCAGCATCCTCTTTATTTATGGATAAGCAACTATCTTCAAAGACTGGGAGGTGTACAGGAAATACTGAGATAAATAAGATGCATTTTCCCTAGGGATTTAAGGTGATTTGAAAAGCTAAGATATGCCTCAAAGACAGATATGAACATAAATGCAAAGTACAGCTGTGTGAATCACCAACTCTGCCTGCTACAGTCAGTTCTCAGCTTCTTCCGTGGCATAAAATATTCACTGAATCTTTCCATACCACCAAAACTTTCATCTGTTTTGACATCAGGTTTCTTGTACTCCCTAAGTATTAGTGAGCATTAGTGAAAGCTTTCAACAGGGTTCATTTGCTTTGTTGAGGCCATAACCCATTTCTTCTTATTCTGTCATTGACTGAGCTACCCAACGTCATCTGGAAGGTGAAAGATAATTTTTCTTTGTAGTTTCTCAGAGAGAAATTCTGATCTTTTTTTGTTTTAAGTCACTTCAGAAATGCAGATCCTTCACCCATACTTGTTATACAGAGGGCTACATACTTGGCTAATATAAAGTAATACAATTCCAATTGCTATGTACATTTATAATTTCTGAGATCTTAGGGCTGTAATTACCTTGTATAATGCTACCATTATTACTACCTGGAATTTTCACTTTTATGACAATATATATTCTGTAAGAAGCATAAGACTACAGTTTGCCATAGCTAGTCCAATTCCATTGATTTTCACATACTTCTGCCATCAATAATCTATATAATTCTTTTTTGTCTGTACTGAAATGGAAAATGTTATAAAGGTCTTCATGTTAGTAAATATTTATTTAATACAAGGTTTTCTCTTTTTTTGTGATCACGTGTTTCAAAGTAATGAGACAGAGAGAAGAACATTTCATCAGGAAATAAGAGTTATGCACAGACTAATCCTTGCTTTGAAATTTTACCTTTAAGTGTCAAAAAATCATTGCAAAGGAAAAAGTAGGGATGTGAAACACAACTGTTGCATCAGGAAGAATATAGATGGGCTTCAACCCCTAGGAAAGCTGCATCTAGGAAAGAGATAAAGTAAGTTACTCCCTCAGCACTTAAAGTTCAAGAGTAATTCAAAGGCAACTACCAGGTAGAAAAGTTAAAAATCCTCTTGGCAATGAAAGGGAAGGGTGAGACAGAAATTATTTGCAAGTATGGATGCAGGGTATCATTTAGGTGATCAGTTTTTTGTAGGGATCCCAGAAAGACTATCAGCTGAACTTCTGTTCATCACAATGGGATTTTTTCTAATCAAACAGAAGAGCATACATACAGCTCTGTTAGTACCATACTTAAGCAGATGAGCAGGTCTGTAGGAGGGATGGAACACACACCTACAAATGAGTTCAACCTTGGGAGAGACAGACTGACTGAACTAGTAGAGAAGAGCTTTCCCAGTGGAAAAGTACCCCCATGGCAATATGCTAGGAACATCATTCTTTACACTCTATGCAGCCTTTGCCACATTCTGGTAAAGACGGTGAAGGCAGAGTACAAGGGACATGTTAGCCCCAGTTGTTTCAACTGGTCTGATCTAGAGTGAGTATAAAATGAAGCAAGATGATGCCCTGGCAACCCCAGTACTGTGCTCTCCATGGATATAGTCTCATACCATGGCATGTATAGGTGCTACACCTAAATGGATAGGTATACAATTAGACAAGCAGACAGCAGATTTGGATTAACTTCTGGATAGTGGACTTGAATGAATTTTATCCAAGTACAACATTCTCTGAAATTATTGATGTCAGGAAAAAGAAATTGATTGATTTTCATTAGACCCCTGTGAGCTGTGCTCTTCTCTATTTTCCAAATACTGCTTAAAAAAATTAATTAAAACCCAACAGTTTAAAGAGGTTTATACTGATTATACATCCCACATGGCTTTTTTTCAGGTGATAAGGCTCTTTCATCCTGGCAAAACTCCAGAATGTATAATTGCATTGCCTTGCCAAGTTTTAATTGAACAAGGTGTACTTCTTAACTTTGTCTCCTAAATTACTTGCATTGTAGTGCATTGTTAATTACTGACCACACATCTCCAGAGGAGCTAATTTGCAGAGGTACTATATTGACATAGTGTAATCCAGAAAAGTACTAAACCTGAAGCCTTCAAATATGTCTAGAAGATGGCAGAAGTGATGCAGTGCCCTGTCCTCCAGGCTTCACTTCTCCCTTTTCTTCATGCATTTTAAACAATTATCAGTACAGACTGATGACAAAGCCCTTCCATATTTTTGTGTATGTTCTAAGTGAAGAATAGACTAGGGTACAAATCCAAAGCTTTTCAGTGGTCTGTTGATGTTGTGGTGATTTGGAGGCATTTCTGTAAAGATTCCCAATGGCTAATTGGAGACATCTCATAATATTCTTGCTAGGGTTGGATGGGGTTCTGTTTGTTTGTTTGTTTTTACAGAGAAATGTTAGTTTGTTCTAACCAAAACTGTCTGTGAAACAGAAGCATAAATCTTTTGTCGAAAACCATTTTAGGACAGACACCAAAAAATTTTTTTTTCAGTATTTCAAATTAGGAAATTGGCAAAAAAGAGTAGAAAAAAAACAAAGTCCAAGAATTTGGTATTCTAAAATTTTAGGGAAAGAAAAAAAAAAGACTTAAGAAAGCAGAAATCAAAATAAAACACTTCCAAAACTTTTACAGAAACTTGTGTAACCTAAGCATTTCTTTTAGCTTGACTGCTCAACAAAGAAGATTGGAATTTCAGCTTTTACCAACCTACTATATGGAAAAAAGATAACGAATAAGAAAAAAAAAATGAGAAATTTTAAAAGCTGTATCTTTCCTACATACAAAAACATCATTGCATTTTTATATGAACGTTTATTTCAAGTTGATGTCCAGAGTTTATCTGATATCACTTATTTGTAAATCTATACATATGCATTATATGATTTTATAGATATAATTAATGTGTATGTAGAAAATACTTGTGTAGGGTCTTAAATATTTCATATGTATATTTGCACAAGTTAAAAGACAATTTTTCTATGCCATAAATATTGCTGTTAGCTGGTATGATAGTTTAGCCCAAGTACCCAACCCAGATAACTTAAGATGTGAGGGAGTCCAGCTCCACCTCCTGAAAGACATGTGAAGAGGCAGTAATAAGAAGCAGACCGTCCCCAAGTGAAGCAATAGGAGTTCCTTTAAGCTGCTGAGACCCTTAATCTTAAAACTACACAGATTTTGTGTGAAGAATGTTTATACCCTCTAGTTTTAATACTTTACAGGACCTTCTCACTTACTCTAGAATTCCAAGGTTGGGCTTATGTTAAAGAAGACATGGTAAACCAAGAATGAAATTCCAAGTCCTGACCAGTCAGTGTGGGGGCCAAGGTTTATCTTTTGTAGTTTGCATGATTTAAGGAATATTCATTGAGCAGCATTCAGTACTTCAGTCATTGTGCCATGACATCACTCTCCCTTCTCTGGAAGCCAGAGAAGACAGTAAATATCTGCAGCAGAGCTGAAACCAGGGTTGCTAAAGCATAAACAGGCAAAGAAGGAAGAAATTGCTCCTGAAGAGCAGTTGCTCTAAAAAAAATTATGACCACATGCAAATTCTCCAGGAAGCTGTGAAACATGCTTCAGGTTGTTGAAGAGTTCATCTACCTTTTATTTCCCCCACTGCCTAAGAAAAAAAAAATACAATAAATTTCTTGAGCAGAATGATTTTAAATGATTAAGGAATCTCCTTTTAGTATCCCAAACAGTTGCTTTATTGGCAACCGAAGCCCCTTTCTCATTATTCTTCAAAGATCCCTCCATTTCAATTCTACTTGTTCACATTCTGCTTCAAATGACACCCCACTGAGCTGACCACATGCAGGACTGTGTTCCAAGACCTCTTTTTTTTCAGTAAAAATTCTCATTCAGTGTCTCCACACTATGAAACAAATCACATAGCTTCGTAAGCCATCAGACAATCCTTTCAGTTTCTCGTGCAGGCAAACTGAGCCTTTTTCATCTGATTAATTCACCAAGCAAGCTGATCTGGGAAGCATAAAAAGCTTCTGAGGCAGGATGAGAATCAGCAGCTCATATTTTATAATGGCATCACTAATGCCCCAAATTAAGTGCTGAGGCTGTTTTGCTTGGCAATATCATTTCATGTTAATTTTGGATGGGACCGAAAATGAAGTTGTAATCTCTCTCTGTCATGCTGCGACTATTTCCTTGACCATCTTAAGTGCTGCATTTTATGAGGATGTAGCTGCTACTGCTGGGTATGGAAACCATTATACAAGTAAAACCTCCATGAGTTCCTGCCCCAAAGAATTCATGCATTCATTCCTCAGGGAGGGCACCCTTGGGGAGCATGCCTGGCTCCACATAGAGGCTGGCCAAGAGGACACAGAAAGGAATAACTTGCAGGCCTAGATCAAGGCAAGCACTGTATGCAGTAAATTTGACCTCAGCCTCTGAGGGAAAAGGAGCCATCTGAATGAGCTGCAAGCACAGTTCTTGCATGCTACACTGGTAACGCTGCATCAGATCACCTCTCCCAAGTGGTAATTCTCAGCTCTGTTTAGTTGGAAGGAAAACTTCATGCAAAGGAAGTTCGATTCTTTAAAAGCAAAAGTGGCTCTTTTTTCTTACATTGTGTTTTGCTTTAGTGGTTCCAGTTGGCTTGTAGTCATTTTTGATGCTTTTCTTTTCCGGAAATTCAAGCTGTGGTTTTTAATGACCTTATACTACTCAACATGAACAACTAGTCCCCCCTTGTCAACATGTCAGTATGCTCTCTAAAATGAGGCACCTAACTCTACATAAGTATTCTTTTATTTTCACTAATTCACAAAGATCATGAACTAGCCAGTGTTACAATTTTCAGACCATTTACCCAGGTTTGATGAATCTCACATTGTTTGAGGCCCACAGATAATTGATATTGATACTTATAAAAATACGAAAATTTCAATGTGGAAATATTTTTATTGGTCATGGTTTTCACAGAAGAGTAGGGTTTTCTCCCTCAGATCCTGTCCCCTTGTCAGCTTCAATTTACCTCAACCAAAATGATCATGTTCCCAGCTATGAACTCCACATTTATTTCATAGACTCATAAAAGGTCAAGACCTTTTTTTAATCTATTTCATTGTAGTTTTAAAAGAGACAAAAGGATCAACAAGACCAAATTAAAAGAAGAGAACATAATTATGTGTTCATTCACTTCAGATCTTTGCATATTGCAGTTCCAATTTAAAATAAACAGGTTGGTGAGCAAGTCAAGCACAGAACTGCACATGGTATCATTTTTATTAAGACTGGCCACTTCAGAGTTCATTTTACCTTCATTAAAATATTTTAATCTATGTCTATAAGTATATAAAACTTCAAAGTTTTATTCTACCACTACCATCTCAGAAAGAGAACAAACTCTCAGTAAGAACCTTGCCATTTTCTTTGATCTTGTACAGACCTGGGGATTTTAAGCATGATGTTGACTCTTTAAAGAATTCTAGAACAAATTGCTTAATGTATTTATTGTGTTCTCTTCTCTAATTTCATATGATGTTTTATGAAGTTGTTAGACTCTGTAGTGCTTGTATTACATTTTTTTGCTGTTACTGGTGATATATTTCTAGTGAAGTTTCAAGCTAAAGGGAATAATTTATAATGTTCCTTTTATTTGTTCATAAGAACTTCTTTCTGGTGATCATCTATTACTCTGTCTGGGCTATAATTTTTCGTCTGTACACATATAATCTTGCAATGAAAGATGTAGCCTTTTTTTGTCTCTTTATATTCAGTGGATATTTTGAGTCTTTGGTTTAATTCAGTGTAAATTACTTCATAAAAATTTCTCTGTTGCTTTTCAACTGCCTAAAATGCTAGGGATAAACCTGGACTCTGCTGAAGGCAAGAGCAAGCTCCCATCAACCTTAACAGAAATACAGTTTCCCTGAAGTGCTTCCACAAAGCAGCCATGGTGCAGGATATTTAGACGCAACACTTTTCCTGTCCATGAAAAAAATTCCCCTCTCACTGACAGTCACAACTGAACCCACTTTATCTTCTTATAGTATATGCAAATTCAGCCCAGCTGAACTGAGTGTTATCTCAGTGATTTACACTTCCTTAGAAAATTATGTTTCTTGGAAAGAGATGCCTTTGAAAACAGTCAGTCTAGTTCCACTCTGCTAAAACTAAAGGGACCTGTTTATACATGATGGCTTACTGTAACTGATTAATATCTGAAGAGGTATGAACTGGTCTATTCAAGTGTCTCACTCCAAATCAGTTTAATCTAGGGAGAGTGGAGAGGAGGGAAAGCTTCATTCAAGCTGCGTTGAATGAAGGGGGACAGAAAGCACAAGGGAAATTTGCGCTCTGCGGGACAGACCGACCTCAGCAGGTGGGTGCATTCAGCACTTTCCTATGAAATGTTTAAAATAAAAGCTTCAAACACACAGCCTGCTATAACCTTCACTCTTGGTGACAAAAATCACATATACACATGGCAAGAGTGGCAGTTGAGAGAAACTTTTTGCCAGGAGCAGATTAATATAGCATTCTTGTGGTCCGCTGTTATCAGAGTAAATAGAAACAGATGAAGATCCAAGACCAGACTATAAATCTAACAAACAATCAGAAGACACACTCCAGTAAATTGAGGAGAATGATACAATTTCTGCTCTTTCAACTCAGTGCTTTCTCTGTTCTTCAGTCACTTCATCCTCAGCTCTGATCTTAGCCAACTAAAATTAGATCTGATATTTCAACTACAAGTTTCTGCATCATTCAATGTGCCTTGACAATTTTCAGACACCTTTCACGCACAAAGTTCTAATGGCTCAAACCATATAGCTAATTCAAATAATAAAATCTTTGAGCTTTAGTTGATGTTGTCACAGTATGTTTTCAGCTTAGATCAGGGTTTTCTTTGATGGAATGAAAGAAATTAAAACAGATTTGTGTGCTAATCCAGTCTTACATTCATTTTATGAAGGGCATGTAGGAAGCTGCTGCTGCTGAATAAAATAGCGCGCCAAGTAAATATTACTCATTTGTAATGACATATGTGCTAGTGGGTGCATATTTGGGTTTCAAGCCTCATCCAGATGGAAAAACATCTGGAATTAGAAAAATATCAAGGAAGCAGTGATCTGAAAGTCTAATTATATTTTTTTTTGCTGTTGTTTCCTGGGTCTGATAGCACTGAAGAAAAAATAAAAATAAAAATTCAGGAATGAAAATCAATGTATAAATATTGGATTGTACAGCCAAGGAGGCTATATGAATAGTTTTTAAAAATCAAGTTTCAAGATTGCTAATATTACCTGCCTAAACTCTAAACAGCATGTTTATTAATGTAATATTTTAATTCCATTCAAGTTCCTCACCTGTTTTGGCATGGTTGCCTTGTTCCTACATTGGAAGAATTTTTGAAATACTGAATTCAGAGTACAAGTGGCTGTTCAAGCTTCTCAGATTTTCTAATGAGCAAATAGCATGCTTACCCTTTGCATTTTATCTTCTATATGCGACAGATCATGCAGTACACCAAATGCTCTCACATGGGGTCCACAAGTTATTTACTTACTATTAAGCATAGTTAACAACATGTCAACAATTCTAATCATATCTATCCTTAACAAATACCACAAATATTAAATTATATGATTAATACATCAGTGTTTATTCCCTGGTGTCAGAGAAAGTGGTCATCTAATAAATCAGTCTTTGTACTAGAAGCATTTAATGGCAAATGTCATGCCAAACCAGTATGACTTTTAGGTCTGTACTAACAGTTTTTCATAAATGCCTCACAATAGGAAATTAGACATTAGGCAGTTTCCTATGACTTTATATCATCAAATGAGGGGCTGTGGCTTTTGCAGACCTCAGAATATTTTCTACTGTTTTATTTTCCATGCAGCTAAACCAAAATTATTCAAGAAATAAGGTCCTAAGTGTGAAAAAAACTGTCTCTTCTTTACTGATATTTCAGCACCTCATTTTTTTCCTGAATGTATTGTTAAATACTTCTTGAGAATAGTTATGTACTCATTGGATCCTTCAAAAAATCTAAGCTGAACTGACTATTCGCACGGAAAAGCTATAACCCATCTCCAGCTTTGATGTCACCAAAAAATTGTATTTCTCCACTCTTACTTGGCTTCCACAAACTACTGCTTAAAAAAAAAAAAAAAAAAAGAAAAAAAGGAATATATTCAAAGATTTTTACTTAAGAGAAGTCATGACAGCACTGAGTTCCTCCAGCATTTAGCATAACATCCTTTATTTTCTATTTTAAAAGCTTGAATGCTATAAAAAAATCCCAGCTAAGAATTTAGAATTCCTCAGTTGTTACATAAGAAAATTAAAATACATTCCTAGCAAAAGATTCCCCATCATAAAACAGCAAACTCAGAGACAAAAAAAAAGACACTTTACACAAGAAAAGCAACTAGCACAGCTGAAGAAAATGTTTTTGTCTGTTGGTCAGTTGTCTATAATACCTGCAAGGTACATATTCTCATGAATGCCAAACACTGAGTGAATGGGGAGGGGAGCAAGATCCATTTCTAACAAGTGTTCTGTTAGAGAGGGTAGGGCAGCACGCTTCTCACACTTGAATGAGGACATTGGCATCAGCATTTATTATTCTGAATGTTTCAACAGACTAAAAAATTTCTCATAGAACAAGCAAGCGACTCACTATGAACTGTTTTTTTTTCTGTCAGTCTGTTCTACACCTTGAAAATGAATGGGCATGTGCTTGTTTTTAAGGATTCATATACCTGTATTTAATACATATAAACTCTAGACATTAGGACATTTATGAAGACACAAAATGCACTTACACATTCTCTGAAAGAGGAGTTAACTTCCCAGCTCACATTTTGTGCCTGGACATAATTTTTCAGAGTCTTAAAAGAGGTTTCACTTTATTTGTTTCTTAGCAAACACTGAACTCTCCATTATTTTGGCATTCCGGGTGGAAATAATGGTAGACATATTTTCAAATGGTGCCTAATTTTGAGTATCCCAGCAAATGATCTGTCTTCTGAAATCAGGTAGTATCAGTCCTGATTTTCTGTCCTAACGGCAACGATAATGTTGTCAATAGATTTAAAAACTACCTTATGAATAAAAGCCAAAGAGGAATACGCAACTAAACTTAGTGCACATTTTAGTATCTGAGAGAAGAACAGATATAAATATCACTATTAGCATATGAGATCAAATAGGTTTTCTACTTAAACTGTGCAGTTTAATCTGCCATAAAACTAGTGGAAAATTAATTCAACCTCAGAGAAATTTAAAATATCTATTTTTAATGGGAAAATTAAGTTTATGAAGCTATTTAAAAGAAAAGAATACTTTTCTAATACTACTTACTACAAAAGTACTTTACAATGACAAGTCTCACATTAATTATATTTCCTAATTTCTGAATAAGATATAAGATTAAGTTATTCAGTAGAAATATAACCAATTTTCTATCTGAAGCCACATAAAGAGTATTTGGTTATAAAACTTTAACAGATCCATTTATGTACTAAATTATTTAAGCAAATGTAATGCTTCTGAATTGTACTGTTTTGCAAGGTTTCTCCTGGAACCTTTGCCATTTATCTTACATGTACTTCTGTCTTTTTTCTACTCAGAAGCACAGCATGAAAAAACTTCATTTCACATTGAAACATCACTATGTGGAACAGTGTGATGAAATGAGACACAGGAGGAGAGTTTGTGTTATACTCTGGTAAACAGTTGGTCTACAGGAATGATAGCATTTTATGGTATGACTGATATATCAATTGTGAGTCCTAAAATATGACTGATCTGAAAGCGGGAGTTCTGCCTATGATACACTGTATGCATGTGAAAGATTACAGGTAACATGTCTAAGCCTGCTGGGAGGTCACAACCTAAATCTCATCTAGGAGTTTATATAATATAATAAATTCTGGTAAAATTATATCTCAAGTATACTTAAAGATAATGTTACTCTGCTAAATAGAGCAATACTAACAGCTAAGACCCTGAGCTGTAGATAAGATCCTGACGTTATTTACATGCTTTATCTGAATGAGCAGTTCCAATAAAGATCTACATTAAAAGCAAGTGTCTAAATGCTTGTAAGTTCAGTACAGGAAACTCTGAAGAGTACAGAAGGAAAATGCTGCCCATCTATCACATGGAATTGCAAGAGCTATGTGGTATTAATGTATTAACAAACACTAATGTGAAGTATTTCAGATTTCTGAGAAGCTGAAGACAAAATTGCTAAATATAATTTTAATTACCTTCTGGATGAAATGGGAAAGTGTGATCACAGTTATTTGAAAATGTGAATTTACTCATTTGATCCACTTAAATATATTAATAGTTTGCGTTGCTCACAAACAATTTAGCCTGACCAAGGATGGGAATGTACTGCATGGTCAGGCTGGGTGGAAATTAGTTGGTGAGCTCTTGTATTCTTCCCTTGTCCTCAAACCATCAGGGAAAGATGCAATATACAGAAGGACTCATGATCGAGAGGTAGATGTAGCAGTGGACACTATTGCCCAGGTTATTCACGAGTGTGAACACTGCACACAGCCTCTCCTGCTCTGAAAGACTGTTACAAAAGATGGAGACTGACATCATGGACTGGATGGACTCAGCAGCTTTAGAGAGATTGGTTCATGCACTAGGGAATGATCTCTCTCCCTCTGTGTGTGTGTGTGGATATATATATATATAATATATATATATGATGGTATATTGAAAATATGGGATCTAAGCATGATGTGAATGGTATGGAATAAGGGGTGGATAATATCTTGGGCCCATCAGGCTCAAAATAATTCAACCTCCCCTCCAGCAGTTTCTGCAGCTTGTCTTTGGGGACTCCATATAGCTGCCTTCCATCTCTGATGTTTCCAAAGCACTGGAGGGGCCCTGTGGAATAGATATTCGACCATACTGTCCCACACACCCTGCCACTCATAACTGTCCATCCTTGGGAAAAAAATATTGGCCATGCTGCATCGTAGTCTAACCCCAAACAAGGACCGCACACCACTTTGCTTAACGCTCGGGGCCAGATAAAATGGTTGTGAGTAAAAACACACTCTGTACACATGTCAACATGGTGATCCCCATCACAATCAGCAGGCAGGTCTCAAGGATATCCAGAGGCCATTCAAACCCTTCAGAACTCTCAACTGAGGCTGCTGTACTTGTCTCTGGGGCTGCAGTAGCTGCTGTGCTTGCCGGCTCTCTCACCTCCAGCTGCGCTTTGTCTGAGTCTCGATCTTCCTCCTCTGCCTTGCTGGGAAGTGCTGTGCGGTCTCCTGCATCCACCTGGGTCTCGGGCTCGTGGGGCTCTGCGGGCGGCTGCTGGGGAATACTCTCAGTCGCCACGAGGCCAGGGGGTCTCAGCTCCTCTGTCGTCTCCTGCTGCTCAGCAGCCGCGGGGCTGAGCTCGGGGCGGGGGGTGGTGGTGGCTCAGCTCCTCTGCCGCCTCCTTCCTGGACTCTTGATCCCCCAGGCTCTCCTCTTGGGCCGTTTCAGCCTCTGGCAGCTCCCAGGGCCGCCCCCCCACCCCACAGCCTCGAGGAGATAGAGGCGAGGACAAGGGTCAGAACGGTGAAGAGCAGCTGAACTGCCAGGTACAATTTCACATCCACATCCGCCACCCCCCCCCCACCCCCCGCTTCTGGAGCCCGCCTGTATCACAAGCCATTCCAATAAAGTACAATGAAACAAGAACCTTAATCCAAACCCACACTGGAAAAATGGTAAGATAACAAATACCGGCCATAAGTATCATATGCTGAACCTGTGAGAACCAGAGCAACAAATCTGAGAGGCAATATATCAGTATTTTGATGAGTGGCTATTAATCCTATCATTATCTCAACCCTTCGAGCCCCACGTTGGGCACCAAAAAGAACTGTTGTGGTTTAAGGCCCTCAAACTCACACAGTCACTCTCTCACTCACTCCCCCCTCTTTCTTCCCCCAGGCCCGGGGGAATGGGGAGGAGAATCAAAAGAATGCACTCCCACAGGTTGAGATAAGAACAGTTTAGTAACTAAAGTATAACATAAATCACTATTGCCTACCACCAATAATAATACAAGAGAAATACAAGGAAAGAGAATACAACAGATCTTCACCTGATACCAAGCCTGACCATGCAGTGCACCCCCACACCCTCCTGGGTCTCTGCTCTCCATCTCTACCTCCTGGACATGACGTGCTGTGGTATGGAATACCTCTTTGGTCAGTTTGGGTCAGGTGCCCTCTCTCTCCTTCCTCCCGGCTTCCTCTCCTCCCTGGCAGAGCATGAAACTCAGAAAGTCCTTGGCAGGCTAAACATTCTAAGCCATAACTATAAACACTGGTGTTATCAGCTCTGTTCCTAAGCCGAAAACCAAAAAAACACAGTGCACCACCAAGTACTTCGAAAAAAAAAATATAACTGCTGCTGAAGAACCCATGACAGATGTAATTCCTGGTCTTGCACACAGTCCCATAGAAAATGCTGGCACTACTCAAGTCAACAGTCTTTTGGGTGGACCTGATTCAATTATGTACATAAGTACGTATTTAGGTCCTTCACAGAATAGGGAATGATTTCTTACTCTGAAGCATATAGCACTAAGGATGATGAAAATCAAATCTTTAGACACAAATCATGAGGTAAACTTTATATTAAAAGATTTTGCACCTCTTAGGATCACTTTATGTGTGACAAACTGAAAATGAGTGGGGACATAAATCTAGCATCATAACCTGCACTTAAATATAGAAACAACACACCAGTTCTTCAAGTCAAAAATAGTTCATATTGTCAAGGGGTGTTGGTTTTCATAAGACTTGAACCCATTGAAAGCTCTGTTTCCTAATCTCATTTAAAGAAAAGTGGTTTCAATCACGTGTAAGCTGTGAAAATATAACTAGAAAAGAGTGTTGATTAGAAGGGACATTCCTGAAATGCTGTCGGTTGAAACTTCCCTGCCTGAAATTCACATATTTCATAATCAGCTATATATTTGCCATTGTAGCACTATTATAATGAGTGGAAACTTTCTTCTTGACTCCAGTGGACAGAAGATCAAGACCTACAAGTGACCACAAGATTATCTCTTTCTTCACTCATCAGCAATTTTAAAAACATTTGAAATATATCATTTTCAAGTATGCATTGCTTTTCTTAAAACTAGGAAATTTTCTTATCCTTTACAACAAAAAATGAAACCTACTTTAATTTCTAGTGTTTAATGAAGATGATGCAAAGTGCATTAGGAACATCACTAGATTTTTTTAGAAATAGATAAGATCAGGTGTTTTATGTTTAATAACAACATTCTTTTGATTGTTAAAACAACATTAGAGCAGCTTTGAAATACATATTTTTATGTATATAACCCTTAATATAGTTTTATGTCACAGATGTCATTATGAGCCTGTACATTGATAGCAGAAGACTCAAAAATAAGTTTTAATTATATTGTTAGATACCAATAGAAGTGAGAGACCATGCATGAGGAAGAATGCTAACTAAATGCTGTGCCACCATAAGGAGAGAGACATGCTCCCCAGAGCTAAATACTTGGGGAGTTATCGACATGCACTCACAGTTTCAGACAAGCACTACTTATGGCAGCCTGCTTGAATGGACAGTGAGCAACTAATGTGTCTAACCAATGTAACAGCTCAAGCCATTGCACAGCATAAGAAAGGCAGCATCCTTGTCCACAGCCACATAAGACTGTTTGTACCTTCACTCTGTCCAAGTTTGTCACTTGCTCATCCAGGCATCAGAAACTGGCTGAGTTGTCTCTGTTTGCATTGCATCCCCAAATAAGTTCATATAAGAGAAGGGATCACTTTAGGTTCTGTTGTTTAAGTGATCCTTTTTTAAAGTAGGCAGCCAGAGTGAATCACTAATTAAATGAAACTCAGGCTAGCAATAGCCAGATAGACCCATAGAAAAGTGAACAACGCTCAAAGCAAAATAGGCAGGAGATACAGCATTATAAACTGAATTAACTTTTTGTCTGTGAGTAATCCACAGGAGTCTTTTGGATATCAGGAACAGCATTAGCTACAACTTAGATGCCTTTGTAATAATGGAAGGAAAGGAAAGCAACAGACCCTGAGTGAGGCAGCAACTTGGGCGGATCCTGTAATGCATGATCCTCTGCTAGCAAAAAAAAAGCTGAACCTTCTCTGCCCAATGTGAGGAATGACCTTTCTAAAATATCACATTCCAAGTGACAAAGAGCTGCCATTCGGCACTGCAGTAGGAACAGCACAGGTATCAGGGCTATACAACACAAAAACATCACCACCATGAGACAAATCTCTGGTCTGGGGCAAGAGAAGCACTGACCAAATGGGTACTTCCTCTGCCTAAAGGAAAAGAAGCCTCAACATTCTCTGCATTTGGGATTGCTGTATACATAGCTGAAGTCTTCATAGGGAGGACAAAAAGTCAAGTAAATGTAGCAATAAGAATTAGCCTCTCATCTTGTAGACAAAAGTGGGAACCGTATTAAATTTGCTCACGTGCTCTCAATGCTGCACAATGGACAGTCTGTATTTTATAAAAGGCTTTGGTTGTTTTCATGGTAGGACTGAAGTAACTAGAAGGGCTTGCCTTCAGTTAATTCTTTGCTTGAAAATGCAGAATGTATCTTCTACTGTCCAGGGCGAATCAGAATACACAGAACTAAACAGAGTGATACAAAATGTTTGTTACCCATCTCCTGCGAACTGATCTTTTCTTTCACTGGAGCAAAATCCACTA
>JASSUY010011426.1:0-30000 GCA_032466535.1 Forpus xanthops | reverse complement strand
TTGCTATATACATATATTATATCCGACCTATTACACAATTAAGTAGGATTATTTAGACAAATAATCCTTTTTATTAAGTCTTATTACTAATGCGAACATTGTTGAGCTGCTAAGACAGAAAAACATGGTGGTTTACTACAAAGTACAGTAGATGGCATGCGATATCTCTTCTTTGACAGAACTTCTACTAGGCATAGGAGATATTTCAAGTGTTAAAATTAACTGCAGGAAATCTCACATTGCAACATTTGGTTGTTTGTTCCCATCTAAGTAAAAATTGAGTTGCCCTCTGCAGCTCAGTTTTAAGCTATTTTTACATTTCATCTGCAATTCCTGCTAAAAAGAAAACCTAATCAAAATGTATATATACATATCACACTGGTATCAACTTATCTCTCTTTTATTTTTGCAGATCATCTTATTACACAGGTTTATTACACAAGTATTTTTAGTAACTAAAACCTGCTTTGCAATGTGTTTCAGATGGAGTGTACTAAAAAAAAAAAAAAATAAAACAAAAAAAACACAACAGGGATTGTCAGACGTATTTTAGCTAAGAAATATTTGAGAGGGAGGAAAACCATTCTTTTCAGACTTTTAACAGATGTTCAAGTAGAGGGGTATGATATTGTACCAGGGAAGTAAACTGGATGTTTGCCAGTGCCTTTAGTAAAAACTGCTTTTGAAAAACCTGAAGTCATTAAAAAACATAACTAATAATCCCAAAATAAATAGCACAGGAAGGGGTGAATGCAAGTGTTGCTATTGGTCTGGTTTATTTTTGTGGTGATGTGTGCACCAAGGTCAAAGTGGTGAGAGGTGGATAGGTTAGTAGCAGGGGAAAAAAAGGGAAAAAAAATCGCAACCCCTCAAGCACTACTACTGCATTTAGATGCTTCTAAATAGCCCTAGCTATTATAAGCTTCAAATTTGACTCTTTCCTTTGCAGTATGGTGGGTCATTTTCCAGATTGCACAGACACAAGAACTTCAGCTTGTAGTGTATATGATCACAGTTACTTTTTATACAGATAATTCTTCATGTTGATGGTCATTCATACATTTTCCACCACCAGGTTTTAGCACTTGGGTTGCAGATATCATTTTTTTTCTCAGTTGTAGAAAGTTTGAATATCTTAAATCCAAATAACACCTTAGCAGAAACAAATGTCTTGTTCTAAGATTAGGAATTTCATCATACAAGAAAATTAATCTGGTTGTCTATCTTTGCCAGTAAAAGCAGAAATGTAAGTCCCCTATATAGCCAGGATTACCCGTATTGATGTTTACAGTAATAAAGCAGAGAGCACGTCTTATCCACCAGGCTGGGAAACAGACCAAATATCTAAATGCTGATGTCAGTAGAATCCCCGGGTTAAATATTGTAAATTTATTTCTATTATGTATTACAAAAGGCACCCTTCCTCATTAATTTTACTGAAGTCTCCAGATGGGAAACAAAATATTAATTTTGTTCAGCCTTAGGCATTGTTGACTGTTAAGGTACTCACTAAATCACTGATCTTATACACATTAATATTAGATTTCTGCTATAAAAATTTAAGACCCATGGGTATAAAGTTCAGTTTGTCATAAGTATAATTAATTGTTTTCAGAAATGATTAATTTGTCAAAATGGCAAACATATATATTGGGCAGGCAAGACTCCTGAGCAAGCTAACCTACCTTAAAGTCATGGTAATACTCATGGAATTATGCAAATTAATTGAGTCTTTCAATGTTGCATAAAATGCTACTACTAGTACAATGCATGGAACATTAGGCTGTTCATCCAACAAAAAAGTTGCATTTTAAAGGCAGGCGTCTTTACAGAGAGTCCTTATAGCAGAAGGTCCTTAGAAGTACAATCTATTTTTCTGCAAAGTGATAGACTTTCAACCGTTACACAGAAGTTGTATTTTTTTTATTACAATTTTTAAAGCAACCCTCAAGAGACAGAAAAACAGTAAAATACTGCTGTCCCTGAGACAAAGGAACCTATGAGATTTGCACTCTGAAGTGATGTTAGGGGGAAATGGTATATGACCTAGTAATAAGAGTTTTACTAGTGAAACCTCATTTACAAGCCTAGGAACTCATGACACACTACATTAAAATCTAAAAAGATTAACTTAATTATACAAATTAAATTTACTGTTTATCTTATCTTCTGAATAGTAAAAGTCATTGTCAATACTGAAATAGCCAAATTATTCTAAATGCATTTCTTTCCCTCTGAAGTGAACTACACATATATCTGAAATTCCTATCTAGTTAATTGTTAACCAGAAAGTCCACTCAAACATAGATTTATACTCCTCCCTAGCCAAAATTAATAGTTTTATGCCTACCAATAGCATCCAGTTTTCAATGAACTCAACAACATCAAAGCAGCAAATAAAAATGCCTGTGTCAAATACAATCACCTTTAATATCCATAGATTATTTTATCTGTGATTAATTAGTCCTAATAAAACATTCCTTCACAAATCACTTGGAATTTCCTGGAGATTGGCCCTGCTAACTCGACTTCTTCACTCCTAAAAACCATAATTCCAAAATAAGATATATTCGGAATAATCAGAGATATTTTGGGGATGAAGGAAAGCTTCTCTCATGTCTAAAAATATCTCTCCTAAATCCCATGGAGCCCCACAGAGCTGATTTTGATCTTCACCCATTTTATTCAAATGCCAACAACTGACTCCAGTGGTCATTCCTATTTTGAATTGCTGTAAATACTACTAGAAGTACAATGTACACCATAACACAGGTAGACTGTTAGTGTAACATCCATTTTGGCATACTACAGAATAATGCAGCCATTAGACAAATGCATTAGTGAATCAATTATTATGGTTTGAGGCAACAACTTCTGGCCTTGGACTAACAGAAAAGTATCAATTTCAACCTCTCCATTGTCAACAGTCTTGCTATTAACATGTATACCAAAGGCACAGTTACAACAGACTTAATAGACTTTTTTTTTCTCACATCTAAACACATTTTAAATATTTTTTTTTACTTCAAACTGAACTTTGTATTTGAATATTTATGGTTTCAAATGCAGACATTTTTTGCTGTATTTTACTTATAACTTATTTACTTGATATCTTATAAAACAATTATAAACACCTGACATTCAGACAGCTTATGCAACCTTATCCTAGTTCATTTCATATTTGACATACTCATTTAAGAACTAATAGTCAAGAACATTATATTCTGCTTCATAAATTCAGATATATTTTCCTTAAAAACAAACAAAACCAACCTCTATTAGAATATTTTACAAATAGCCTTAATAAAAAAATTAGAAATTATAAACCTGAAAGAAATCCAGCTCTTAAAACCCACCACATATACAGACATCAGGTCAAACTATAATAAGAGGGCCCACTGTGCTTTGTGTGCTTTTATGTCATACCCATCATCTCTAGCTGCTAGCAGTTGCTGTATGTGAAGAGGAATGCAGTGCTTCAACCCCCAGCCCAGGTTTTGGCCCTGTGGTAGCTCATAGGGCCATGATGCCAGAGGAGCTGTACGGTCATCACTAGAGATAAGGAGCTAGCACTCCCAGAAGAGACAAAATAGAGGGTTGAGGTCATAGCTCTGGATGGGGAGAACATGCAACAGGGAATAACAGCGCCATCCCTGGCATAAAGCTGGGAGCCAATGGTCATTGGTGGTGCTGAATCAAAACCATTTGAGGAATTGTCCATTTAGACCATGCCTTAGTATTAGAGTTTAACAGCGCATGTCACAGCAAACCAAAAGGGTAGAAGGAGCATGAGGCAGCAGCCATCTACCCCCACACCTATAGTTGGGAGGCTCCTAATATTTACTTAAAAAATAAAGTATGAAGTAGTGCAAAAGTAAGACATTGTAACCCATAATCAATGATTGCTCAGCTGGTAATGGTCGCTGCTCAACCCTGCAAGTTAGGGCAACCTTGTACCTTGGGATGTAGCCGAAGGAATAAACAATTCCCCCTACCAAGCAAGCACCAGTGACACCATGCTGAGCTGTCCAGGCACACATGTGCATTAGATCCTTCCGCTTCATTTCTTACAACACCAGCGCAGACATAGAGGATTGATGGCGTCTCCATGACAGCCCAGCACCTATTTCCAAAAGCCAGCCACAAACAATCCCACAGTTCCACAAAAACTACTATAGGCAGTGACATGCCCTAACCCTCCCTCTCGAAAACAGACTAACCTGATCCAGCTGATGGAAGGACGGGGTCAGTTGCTTCATTTGAGCTGTTTATATAGGAAGTGACTTGATAACAAAAGTAATGTGATACCTGCCATACCCTCTGATGCCCTGTTAAATGTGCAGATGACTTGTGAAACACTTATTTACCAGACTATGGCACAATGTCTAAGTAGTTACAGCACATTTGCTAGGAACTTCTTTCAGCTGTGACTTACTGCTCAGCTACAGAATATCTACTTAAGATACTGTTCTTGCCCTGTTTCCATGCAAAACCAGAGGACAATCTTATTCCCCTGGACAAGAGCAGCGATTAGGTTTGGACAGGGTCACACATAGAGGTCAGACACAGGCACACTTTCAAGCATTCCCCTCTGCATCCTGCACAACAAATGAGAATCACTAAGAGAGAGCAAGAAGATAGCCATTATATACATGCCACCTCATCTCATTGTAGGGTAACTCTACATCTTCTTTCCACCTGGGAACAGAGGGTTTCTTTTCCTTCCAGTGTCTTTTTGCATACCATTTAATTGGACTGGGTTCTAGACCTGCATCTTGAGGTCTAAGTCTTACTCTCATTTATATGAAGGGAAGAAAGAACTGGGTCCCTAGTAGCATGTGTTTCTAATAAAATATATATTATTATTTCCTTAATAGAACACAGTGTCTTAGAATAGGTCTCATATCTGTATGTAAATTAAATATTTAGATACTCCGTTTGAAATCTATTTTTTCAGTGACCCATCAAGTAACTATAGTGTGCATTTTGGCAGGCTACCATGCTGCACATATGCAGCAAATATGGCTGGTAACAAATCATTGTGATGTTCCAAAAAGCTTGTGTGAAACTTGCCCCATAGTCAGCACTCAAAATACAATATTTTGCTCATTTTACATTTCTTTTTTCAGTCTGAACACAAAAAGCAATCAGATCTCTTTGGGGAGTTAATCACTTGTGAACATAGAGCAATGAAATTATCTAACACAAAGGGCCCTTTTTTAAAACCCTTAAAATCACTGGTGAGTCTTTACACATTTATTCACTGTTAAAAATGACTTTGTAATTATTTTGAAAGAGTCATTTTGGGAGGTATGTGAAATGACTTCAAGAGAAATGTGAGAAGGCACTCAATGTAAAGATGATGTAATTGGACTCATAGTGTTTTTCATATTCAATTTCTGTGAAGCCACTCAGTACCAGGGACTTTGCTGCTATTACTTACAGGTTATATGCTACATTTCATAACAAACTTTTTTCACAGCTAGATCTATAGTGTGAAATATTGCAGAGGACAAAAGTACTCTATGTTCAGAGGCTTTTGCAGTAACAAATACATACTGCGGGCAGAGTTTACAGCCTCATTTGCCTAAAATTAATTTAAAGCACAAATCTCAAGTCTACATCCCAGAAACGGCTTGTGCCAATCAACCATTCTGGTTTGTATCTGCAATTAATTTTTACAAGCTCTAAGAAATGCAGACACATATATTTAAGGCACATATTTTTCTTACATCCAGAAAGGGGGATGAGCACTTGTAAAAACAGCTTTTATAAAAAGATATCCATAAACATGTATTCCAGCAATGAAACTTCCTTGTTACTGTAGAGCTATAAATCACTGCTTCTTCCTAAGTGATAGGAGTGGAAAATATTTATTTCATTTTAGCATACATCCACATACTAATATACTCTGTGGGGTGACTTCAACCTGGAACTCACAGAATGCTAGAGTTCATAGGGTATCCTAATATTAATCTAATTTATCAGTATTTGAAGACCTCAGTGTTCCATCCTTAATCTTTGCAGTTTGTGAATGATCAGCAAGGACAAGCAACAGAAAATAAAGATAATAAAGACAATGCAGGATTAGTGGTACGCTGCAGAAAGAGAGCCTTTCTGGCACCACATGCTGAGATGATGCTAACATTATGGTAAGAAAGCAGACTCTTTGATTGCTCTAAAACCACTATATTTCTGAAATGGTTGCTTTCACTACCATCAAAATCAGAAGCAGCAACTTTGTGGGTTCTGTAAACTGCAAAAAGACTTCTCAACATCATAAATACTGCAAGTTTTTTATCATTATTCCAAAAGGGTTTGCTTTCTCCTGTGAACCTTACCTGATTTGATTCCTTTCTCAAAGTTCTAGTTTGGACTTACTTAATGCACTGACAAAGTTATTGTTATACTACCAAATTAAAAAACCTAAATTAAAAAAGTATTATGCCCATGTCACCAATTTACACCTTTTACGTAGTTTTAAAAGCCTGTTGCATTTCTGCAATTTTGACATGAAATTGTAATTGAAATCAAATGAAAATGTTTACCTTCATTTAGATTATTTAAATGTGAACTATTAAATATGGTACAGATGAAAACTGACCTTAAAGAAATGCTTTCTCTTAAATCTATCTACACTAAGGATCACTGCTCAAAGTTATCTCAGCCATTCAAAGAAGCACTCACTGTTTGACCTTTAAACTTCCTCACCTATTAAGTTAAAAAAAAAATCTCCCAGTAAATTAAATTTCTTTTATGGAAGGGAAAAAAATAATAATTAAACAAGAAGCAGATTTTACAATAACATCCTGCATGGGACTACATAGAGAATGAAACCATACATATTCCCAGATGAGTTGAGTAAGAAAGACATATCTTACATTTAAAACACTAACATGCTTCCCAAAAGTAAAAGTTAAAGGTCCAGAAATGACCAATTTGCTACATAAATTAAATTGTCTATATTTGGACTAAAAAACTTTCATCTGTTGGAAACTGGAGTGTCAATTCCATTCCTAGTTATTTCTTGGGTCATGAAGATTCTGAAAATACTGAATTTATTTCACAGGCCTTGTAATTTCTTTCGTTTGGTCAAATTTTGAATTTGCCATCCAGATGCATCAGATATCAAACATTTCTCTTTTTTCAAGTAGCCACCAACAATCTTCAAACACATATAAAATTAACTAAAGTTTACCTGGCTACACATTCTTGAGCTTTACTAGACATGTTAAGAAAAGAAAAGGCTTGTGATATTTTTCCTTCATCATCACCAATAGCATCATTATGGCTATTTAAAAAAGTTGCTGTGCTGCAGTTACTGTGGCACATGGGACTGAAATTTCCATTACAATGCACCAAGTTCACCTCAGGCCCTGGAGACTGTGGGTATTACTTTTTTAAATGTTAATTTTTATATTATTTTTACTTTATATGTAGAAATCTGACAGCACTTAAATTTTAATCATTCAGGAGCTCAATCCAGGATTTCTTTCAAAGCTTAAAATTCCCTATAAAGCCAAATTCCTTGATATGCAAGAAATGCAGAATCAAACCCTAGGTAGCTGAATCCAAGCTTTGTTTTATCACAAGAAACAAAGTTCTCCTGATCTAAAGTATTGCACATAACATTACTAGAGATAAGGATTTAGTTTCCTAAGCCAGGCCCTGATCCTCTAATGAGCTGAGGGTAGGCTCACACACACGCACACTGCTAGAGTCATGCTGACTCCATTTGCAGTAAACCAGCATTGGCTAGATTTCGCTATTTCCCCTCGACTTCACCAGGAGAGAAAGCCATCCTTTACACTGACATTTCATTAAATTTTAGGACCCCTTAAAAAGCATTTATTCTGCAACCTCTGAATTCAACAGTTTTAGGGTGGTTTGAGAAGTAGCTCTTAATTTGATTTATATTATTAATTTAAAAGTAAGGATATCTAAAGAGCACAGATTGAGAGATTTGTAAATATTTTTTTTTCTAATAGACACCAACATTATCGTAACTCAAAAATGGTTATCAGATGATCATTAAGGTCCTTCCCAACCCTAACTATTCTACGATTCTATGATGATGTATTCAACTGAAAAGGGACAACTTTATTCTACTGATGTACTGATCTGCAATATTAAGCAAATTCTCTAAACAACAGATATTCTAGGATTATGCTTTCTCTACCCTTTTTGTAACATTTACCTGTCATCACTAGCTCTTTCAACCAAAACATTTTCATTCAAGTCAGTACACTTTAAAAAAGTATTTATTTCAAGAAAACATAACTTTGATGGAAAAATATATCAATAAGACTCTGTAAAGTTATTTTAAAGATTCCCAGTTTACCTTAGAAATTCAAAAAGAATTTCAGTGCTTTAACAAAACTGCTTCCAGTACTGTATTTTAGGAAACCTAAATCACTGAGTTGCTTAGTTATATTTTTTACATGTCCTTTCTGTGATGTTAATGACACACCTCAAAAAATAAGATAAATCACATTAAGATACTTCCTGCAAAATATTTACATGAAAGATTATACATTTTAAAGCTTGTACAACCATTCTGCATTTATCACATTATAAAACAGTCATAAAATACTAGTGATGTGGCAAATTTATTTTATATATATAATAATTAACAATACCTCTGTATTTTCTGGAAAAGTATAAAACAGAGTAAAAGAAATACTAAGAAATAAAACTGTATTTGCAAATTCTTCTGTAATTTAATACCTTGACAGTCTAACTCTACCTTTTTTCTTTAAAAGACAACAGTGTTTATTATAGAAAATAAGACTCATTTAGTAGTATTGCAGATAGCAGTTATCACAAATTATTTACAAGCAGATCATTTTATGGATCTCCCATTGTTCTGGCAATACAATGTGATGATCCTCACTACTTCATTTCATTAATTCATCATTTTATGGAAACCCATTTGGCTACAAACAAAGCATCTACCCACTGTGGTGTGCTTAATTTTGACAACTTTCCTAATCTAATACATAGAAACATCGGAAAGAAAATATCCTTCACTTCTAAAATGGCTTGTAAAGATACAGACATAAAATAAATGCTTACTTTCGGTTCACAAAGAAACAAATCACAGGCAAGGCACATCTGCATGCCAGCATCATTCCTGCAGAGCTCAGGGGTTCTCTCCATGCATTTATGCATCAGTCAAGGTACAGGAGCACCTCTGCCACCAGCAGCCAGAGGACACCAAGACACAGCACCAGGGTGGGGAGCAAGGCTGTGGAAGATCCCTCACAGGTCAGCCAGGATCATCTGTGAAATTTCAGCAGAAACTGCTGGGACGATGGTCCTCTGTTAACAAGGGGTATATTTGTCTCCAAACAGTGAGATAAAACTCACTTAAAACTGGGATGAGTCCTTAAACCCAAGGACTTCCCTACTCACCCCCATGCCAGAGACATCCAGACAGAATGAAAGTGTGTCAGCTGGCCTACAAGAGCACCTGAGTTCAACACATTCATCTAACTTTGGGAAGCGAAGGGGATAGCTGTGTTACATATGTAGTAGTAATTGGCAAATACTGAGCTTTTGTAATGGCCTCTGCAGGAATTACTGTTTTTGTTCACAGCCAGTATGCTTGACCATCCTATTTTCAAGATACATCGTTACCCCAGCTAGCTCTGAGTCTAGTGCTTTCTAGGTATATGTCATTAGCCTCACTGCTGCCCAAATCTCCTAGCACAGAGCTCCAAGGAGATAAATATCACAGATTAATTTAGAGTCAGCATGTGAAGGAGACAGCTCTCACACACTTTTCTCAGTCCCACTGCATTTGCTCGTGGAATGCATGGCTTATTAGCACTCTGATTAATAAAGCTCATTTATACCTTTAAAGAGATCAAAACAAGATGTGGCTGGGGAGACTTGGGTAAAAGTCCTCACACACTGTATTAATGCAGGTCAATATGCTGTGAGCAGGTCACACCATGTTGCCTTCAAGAGCTACTGTCCTGAGATCCACGTGAAACAGCTCATCAACACTTCCAATCAAAATCAAACCCATGCTAATAGCAACTGTGTACATGTACTGTCATCCTAACACATGCAGAAACAATATACAGTGGCTGTGCTAACAAATAAACAGCAAAGCCTCAGGTAGCTGGATTCTGACCCATCTACATAGATTTTTTTTCGTAACTGATGCTGGAAAATTACACACCAACTTAGAAGGATGAGAGGAGGCTGGCAAGATCGGACATCTGCACTGCAGCTTTTGGGCACATGCCCACACTTCACAGCAGGGTGCTGGGCTGCAGCAGGGGCCGGGAAGAGCAGGGGGGAGTTGACCCTCTCAGCTCCTCTCACCCTGTTAATGAATGCACAGTGAGATCATGCTTCCAACTTCCATCATACTGGAAAGTGTGCAGGGCTAGATACTCACATCTGCCATGTCTGAAGATACGAGAAAACACATTCTCTATTTGCTTTTGGGCTTACAGGAAAAATGTGGAATTTAGCTGCAAAATAATACAAAAGAACAGCATTCAGGATGAACATCTGCACAGCACTGGGCACACTTAGCACCTTGTACAACTAACAACACTGCTTCATTAATTGCTCTCAAGTCATCCAGTTGCTGGGGCAGACAACACGCAGCCCTCAATAAATGCGTATGTTACGAACCAGTGGTCGCTTGTAACCAAGTTAGCACCTTATTGCACTGGTGCAGTGATCCAAGTGGCTGCTCCAAGACTCTTTGGAGCCTTTGTGAAGGGACCACACTCCTCTACCTAGACAAGAGCCTTGGCGGCGGCAGCAACAACAACCAGCTGGCTAGCTGGGCAGCTGGATGCCTGCCAGAGGTGGCTCGTCTCCAGCACTTCAGTCCCTGGAAGCTTTGTAGCAGAAAGTAACTGACAGACCATCAGGAATAATGCTTTTTGTCTATTAGGTAACTGAAGCATAACCCGATGACAGTTAAAAAAAAAAATGTAAATAAAAAGACAATCCTTGCTAAACTTCATAAGGAGAAAGTCACATAACTGCTTCTATGGCTTTTAAGTGAAAATTAAAACACTCTGCGATATATGACATATTGGTAACATGGCCACTACATCACACATTAGTTTTGATTTAGGGCTGCTACCATTTCATTCCTGCAGCTAATATGCTTTGTAATTTTCCCATATCCTAAGCCAAGCGCAAGAATATTTTCAAAATTGAAAACCATTTCTACTTTTACAGCAAATTCATTAGGTCTTCTCCTTTCCTCTCATATTTGAGAGATTTCTAATTCAGGGGATTGGACTGTTACCAGCAGTATCAGTAAGAATTATGCTTTCACAGGTGTGCCTGAGGGACATAGATGGTCTACGGATTGGTAATAAAAACTAGTGATACAAAGAAAACCCTTGACTTTCAGAGACTAATCCTTCAAAGATTTTAAGGCCAGAAAGGACCACTATGATGTTTGAACTTGGCCTCCTAAAGAATGTTGACATAAATTTTCATTTAACAATCACTACACAAACGCTGCAAAACTAGGGGTACCAAAACTTACCCTTCAGAAAGTCTTCCGGACTTAATGTAGAAACACCAAGTGATAAAGAATTCACTATAACTATGAATGCACTGTTTAAGTGGTTGAATAGTTTCACTGTCAAACACATGCACCTGATTTCTAATCTTAAACTGTCCTGTTTCAGTGTCCAACCACTCCATCTCATAGAACATACTGTGCTTGTATGCCCTACCTGCTGCTCAGTTTAAGCATTGGTTGTAAACCCCTTACGGCTCTATGATGTGTCTGGCTTAATGGGATCAACATGCTACTACTACTACCGCCATCTACTACCACATTAATCTTCTTAAGCAGAGCATCCCTTAGGAGCTCACATTCAGGTATTTATTCACCACAACACTTAAACACTTTTTGTAGTCATTGTTTTCAGTTAATTCAGTTAATTATTCCAATGTGTGACTTACATGTCTGCAGATACCACAGCTGAGAAATAACAAAATGTATTAGAGACTAACTTGTAAGATTTTCAAAAAGCTCAAGTAGCATCTTTCTCTTCAAATAGCACCCTATACTCTTCCATAGGTCTGGCTAATTGCTCAGTTTCACCGTGATCCAGACTTATAAACTGACAGACTTAAAAGTGAACATGCACATGTCTAACAAGGTGTGAAATTCTTTACACATTTTCTTAAGCAGCAAAGGGAAAATCCAATTCATTGGCTATAAGTGCCTCTCCTATTCCCATTCCTCACCTAACACACATGTACGTAACTCTCTCCCTTAAAACATCATGTAGTAAGGTAGAAAGATCTTATCTCAGTGTTGCAATGACCAGATTGCAGGCTACTTTAGGTTTCTCTGTGCTTTGTACTCTTCAGGGTATTTAACAGAGGGCTAGCAAAGGGAAGATTGGAGAGGAAAAAAATTTCAAACCACTGGACCTATTCCCCTCTCTGCTAGATTTTGATGGTTTATATTTAAGAAACACCACTCAGTAAACAAGCCAAAGAGGAACGTACATGTGAAATTAGAATATCACCATGCCCACCAGCATATAAGCAACACTGTCTGTGAATAAAGAAAGGATTCCAGAGACTGCATTGGACTGAATCTGCATCAGCTGTCCCCTGATTTGCAGTGCTATTTCTTCTCACAGCTGACAGAAGAGCGGCTGTGGTGGCACTTCCCATACTCACTTATAGTTGGAAGAAAGCCCCAAAGTTCTGTGGGTGTTTTTTGTCATTTACAAACATCCTACTGGTAATATCTAAAAGAAGCAAAACAACCTATCATCAAAAATCCAGGGAAAACCTCACACACTTGCTCCAAAATATAATGCACTGAAAATCCATAGGTATTACTATGGTTACTAATCCATACATAGCTAATGTTTCCTGCATTTCTTACTTTGAGTTTCTCAGTTGTGTTTTATTCACTGGAAGAGTTCAATAACAAATTATCCTTAATTTACTGCTACTAACTATGTAGGCAATTTTTGGTCCCAAGGCTGCTGCCTTTATACAGGAAAAACACTCAGTGAAACAGACAGAAGCTTTGCCTAAGTAAGGGTGGCAGGATTAGGCCTGCCTTATTATACTGTTATTTATTACACAATGATAATTAACATGAGGTAGACAAGCTCATTTGTTTGGCAACAGCAAGCTTGATTGAAACATACTGTTAAAAAGTGCTGAGCATAAATAGCACAAAAAAATGCTTATGCAACAAGAAGAAAATGTATGATTGTGTATTCTATCACATAGCTTAAAAACTGCAGGTTAAGCAAATTACTGCTGCTACTGTGATTCGCAATTCTGCCGATCACCTAAATGAATGATCAGGTATGAACCTTTCAATTCTAGCCACGTTTCTTTCTAAATACCTTACTGTTTAGCAGCCTAAAGGGAGCCAACACATCAGTAGCACCTTCTATGCACTGTCGAGTCCCAGCTTGAGTGCACCAAACTCTGAAGCCTTTTGAAATCTTTAAAGACAATCATACATAAGACAGTTTCTATATTTCAGGGCTGGCTAGCAATACCACAGCACAAAACAATATTTCAAGCTTTCTGATATACATGTGTCACCTCTATGTGACAAATAGCTTGTATTAATTAGGCACTAGACTTGGTGAGATTGCTGTTATTAACTGAGAGAAGATGGGTTGAATTTAATTGTGTGTGACATCAAAGTCAAGTGACTGATATTTCAAGCATCATTTAAAATGTTTGATATTGGAGTCATTGTATTCACATAAAGACTGTCTAAAAATATAAAGGAGAATGATGAGAGAGGAACTGAAATGCATTCATACAATCCATCTTATGAAGTGAATTTGATGTAATTTTACTTGGATTTTTGACCCAGTGCTGACAATATTTATTTATTTACTTGTATAAAATTATTACTTAGAAGAACAGTTTATTTTTCTGAGTACTAATTTGGGAGACAGCTGGGATGGTTTGTATTGGTTCCAGCATCAATGTTCTCAGAAATGTGGACAGAAGGGGGGGGGGGGGAGGGCAGGGGGAGGGAGAGAAACATAAAAGATAAGTCTGCACTGGGATTTGCTTTATAGTCATTAATGAACACTGCTTAGAAAACATTTACTGAAGAAAAGCAGACTGCACATTATTTAGGCAAACTTCTGTAACAGCCTGGAAAAAGAAAGGAGAAAAGGAAGCTATATTTAAAACTGCATATGAAGGAATAAATTTTAGGAGTAAGAGCTCATTATAGTACTACACATTGTACAAATGGTAACTATCTCACACTCATCAGAATATGAGGAATCCTATTTTAGGATTGAATACTTCCCTCATTTCAGCTGCTGGCCAAAATCTCTTTCAGTTTGATGCTGCAGAATTATACCTGTGATGTAGCATGACAATGCATATGGTGCTTCTGTATTGTACCATTTCCTTTAAGTTATTTCTTTAAAAATAAATAAAATAAACTACTTGTTTATTTCATACTTGCCATAAAGCATATAAAACAATCCAACTGAAATCAGCTTGATTAAACTGTAATGCATTGCAAGCAAATATGTACATGGCTAGGTATTCCCAAGCAGAGTAATCTGAAGTGTACAACAGCCAAAAGTAAATATTAATATTTTCACAAGCCAGAAAGACAACATTCCAGTTAGAACAACCTCCTCACTGTCCCAGTGGTGCGCTAAGCCCACACAATGTGGCGCAAGGGCAATAGTGAGGCTCACTGGAAGTGCCTTTTCCCTTGCTGCAGTCTAGGAATCAGTGAGGCCAGAATAAATATATATATATTTATACACATAATATATATATAAACCAAATTATTTATATGTATGTGTTGTGTGCATATATATGTGGGTTTGCATGTATGTAAATATAATTCTATGTTGTGTACATTGTAGTGTTTATATGTATATATCAGAATTAGTACTCCATAATCACAAGCTCATCCAAGACTAGAAAGTTTATATGAAGGATACAACCTCATCTGCAGTGGGATTCAGTTCTCAGAAGGACTTTATCCCTCCAGTGGCAGCATATTCTAAGGTTGACCCAGCAAACTGTTTAAACATGTGCTTAGTTGCAACAACTGATTTTGAAGGGGGAACTGACTTGCATCAAGTCAAAAGATACATAAATACCTTATGATTTGTATAGCTAGAAATTCCAATAGCTCATAGAAGGCTCATGGATAAATTCCAGCTTCTTTAAGATAGCAATTCTCCTCCAATTCTGCTGTTCTTCAGAGCAGTGGACCAAAATCCTCTCTGAAATAATCCAAACTCTCCTGTCCTCAATGGGATCACAAAGGCGCACCTTTCTCTTACTTTGCATAGGACTGGCATTAGCCTCAGGCTTTAACAAGCTTTATCCTAAGAAAAATTTAAATCATTTAATTGCAAAGCAAGTTATTCTAAATACTTTAGTGTGTCAGGCAAGATTCTATCATTGGCAGTTGCAATATCAGTTTAAGTCTGATAAAGCAATTTATATAACCAGACTTTTTCTATACATGAATTGTTCATGGAAGTTCTAGATTCTCTGCAATGCATTTATTAGGTCCTATTTAGAGACTCATTACAACAACCTCTTACTGCTCTGTCCTTTATCTGGCAGATATTCACCTTACTTCAAAGAAATTCATACAGCATATTCCTACTTTTTGATAAAATTTGCAGAACTCTGAACTAATTTACAGCACCATATTTGCAAATTAAAAATGTACTCTTTACAAATATTTTTAAAAGTGTTTAAAATTCACTGTTTCCACAACCATCCTTGACAGAAAGCTCATCTGCCTAGAAGAATATTCACGGGAAGCAAATATTAAAGGCTGCGAATATAATCAAAGCAAGTTTGCTTAAAAATGCAAAGAGATGTTTGAAGGGTTTGTTTTGTTTCTTCTATCCAGCTTATGTTGAAACCTTCACAGTTTGAAATTAAATTAAAATAAAAAAGAACTCTTCCATATGATTTACAATAGAAAATACTTTAAAACTCAGTTCATGTTTAAATTCAGCCACCACTGAAATCAATCATTCTTTCTGAATAATGCTTTCTAACATGTTAGTTATGTGATAAAATCAGAAGAGCAAGAATTGTTAAAGGAGCAAGTTCAACCGCTATAACTCCATGCACCAATACATGCATATATTTAAATGCAGCTCAGACATGTTATTTGTTTCTGTAATCAAGAATTCTCACAAAATACCCTCAAAAAAGATGCAGGTATCAATCTAATCATATTCTTCATCTGTCATCAGAAAAATGGTGAAAACCTTAAGGCAAGGTTTTGAAAAGGGGTAGTTCTACTTCTCCTTTGAAGTACAAAAATATTTATGCACCAAATTTGACCGTGACATAAAAGTTTCTATTGTAGAACATAAGCCAAATTTATTTGGTCTTTAAACTTTGCTAGTATGTTATTGCCTCTTTGGAACATTTTTCAAACATCATTCCAGTGGTCGAAATACAAGCAGCTGCATTCTGGATGGCTCCTAGTGAGCTTGTCTACCTGTCTGCTATGAGAGTGTGAGCTTGCTGCACTGCTGCTGCAGAACAGTGCCCTAGGCATTATTTTTCTTTCCTGGCAAATTCACATGACTTCTTATTTTTGCAATCATTTGCAGTCTACTGGCAAATTTATTGACCAGGAAAGTTCATGCCTTCTCTATGCTCCCCAAATAGGCTCTGGTTTGCTTTGTTTTTAGCTGGGCTTTTACCTGACCTCCAATGCTGCAGGAATCATTTTACATTGGCAATTAAATGCTGGAGTAGTTATTTGTAGCTTGCAATTGTCCCCATTTAGAAGACTAACTGCCCAATTGCAAAGCTTCTAAATGGATGCAATTGCAAGTTCAAACAGTTGGGCCCACTTGTAATTACTGGCACAAAATTGGGCTCACTTATGTCGGAGATTGCTACAGGAAACATAGGCCACCAACTAAAAATAATGTTTCTTTGCCTGGTTGCTATTCTGTATTGGTTCATTACAGCATAAGGAATGAAAGGAAAAGCCTCTTGGTGAGTAGATGGCAGAAATAAATATATTAAGGCAATTTGAGACTATAAAGTGACCAACATGGCGCCTTGGACAAATGATCATAACAGTCTCATGCCTAATCACCCATTTCACACACAGTTTTGTGAAAAAGCTTTGTTCCCTTTCACGGTTTTTCTCTTATTAAGGCAAAGTGTCAGTGGTCAGAGGACCCAATTCCAGGTCCAGACACACAAGCTGTGGGATGCCACTGGCCATTTTAAACCATCTGTTGCACCTACAACTTCTTACCCTTTCTCCACTTGAAAGAAACTGCTGAAGAAAACACCAGCTGATGAAGAAAACACCAGGAGCTTTTTTCTGCTCTCACATAGTTAGACAGTGAGCGGGCATAGTGCTACTGCTGCTGAGGAAATTGTGTCTAACTCATCCTAATCACAATCAGGAGAAATTTTCCAGTGTTTTTTCCCCACTGCAAAAGTATTTTCAACCGTCAAAGGACATATACTTCCACAGGTAAAGGCTCCTTTTTGCTGCCATCATAATTGCTTGCACATATTTGACACCCTCCCCAAAGCATATTCTAAGCCTAACAATAAGAAAGCAGCCCTACAAACATGTGTACCCAAGCACACACAAAAGCGTGCTGTTTACCTGCCCTCCATTACTGCAGCTTAACACCATGGCACAACTAAAACACAGCTCCACTGCATCCATGTGAATTGCTTCATTGCAGACTGCTCAAATCAGTATGCCTAATCAGCCGCTAAGAATGTCAAACCACTGCTCTTCACCTCATCTGCTGATGACATGAGACACATCTGGGCAATGGAACAAAGGGAATATTCTAAACATGTTTATGCTAAGAGGAGAATTAATATTCTTTGCCAAAAGGTGCAACAACCAACCCAGATCAGTCAACTATCCTACAGTACTAAAGTCTTGGGGACCAGATTCTCCCAAATCCATTGAAATCAAAATATATTTAGTGAGGATATGGCCATTGAGACAGATACTCAGGTAAAACAGATATATATTTAAATATAACTACATTTTTTCAGCATCACAGGCACTGCAGAAGGCATCTATTTTGTGTAGATTCAACAAATGATATTTTAATGTACATACATAATTTATTGAGCAAGCAGTAGACTTGGCTGAATTAATGTCAACCACTGAAGATCCAACATGGTGTATTTTCATGCTTAGTACAATAGCAAAGCAGGAAACATTTAACATATTTATGAACTTGAAATCTCTCTCAAGTTCCACTGTGTGGGACTATCACAAATGTTATCACATTTCTTCTTCTATATGCATGATGATGAGTAAGTTATGCACTTAGTACGTATTTTTCATTCTAAGAAAAGATTCACTTACTACCTATAACATTCTTGTAATACTATGAAATATAGCTGGAGAACATTATCTGGTTTTATATCTTGCCCATAATTCCTGTTTAACTTACAAACAGTGGGTAAGATGCAGTGTTTCATACTTAGATATTCAAATGTATCCAACTAATTTCTGAATATCTTGCTTAAAATTACCATGATTAGACAAAAACAAATCTAGTGGTTTCAGCACCAAAAAAGGCAGTTTTAACAATATGTCTATGATAGAATAAAATTATTAGCAATCTATTTAAAAATAGCAACAGTACGTTTTTTAGGCATCTTCAGTGTAAACTTTAAATTGCAGATTTAAATTGCCAGATGATTGCAAGGGAATGGGAGCTCGGACTCCATGTTGTTGTCCTTGGCCCTGCTTTTCTGATGAGATATTTCACTGGATGCATTAATTAGCTTGAAAAGTCTCCTATTACTATTGTTGCTCCCCACACCAAGTCCTTGATTTTAGAAAGCAAGAGCAGAATTCATTTCATACCAGAATAACTGCCTCCAATTACCTACAGCCACCCAGAATTACCTAGTAACCAGAATCACATGTGCTTATTTCTTTCTATCAGCCTTAAATACAGTTAAGATGCAATGATTTAAGTTCAGAGATAGACATCTCTGTAGCTACTCTGTAAACTTAGATTTCAGAGATGAATCACATTCCCATTTTCAGTGCTGAGAAGCCATTGCCTCCCACTGATTTCAGGAGGAGTTGCAGGTGCTTAACATCCAAACTGTAGCAGCCACATTTTCGGCCAGCTCCACACTTAGCACCTCCCATCACTCTCATTAGGCTCCTGGAAGCTGATCCATATCATGGAGCAATCACTGCCTCTGTGTTTCATGATGGTGCCACATTTACCCTGCTGAGATAAAGCACCTATTTGGCCCTCTTTGGCTCTGAAGATTCACTGGAAAGGAGAGCCCAAGTGTTTCTGGAGAGTAGGGAAGAAGAAATTAGTCTTTCAACAGGCTATCATTAGGTTAGTAACATAAAAATATTTTTTCCTTGAAAACTGATTTGTGCAATGTAGAGACAGCATAGGTTATAGCAGGGTCTATGACCTATGTTGCCTGTTTGAAGAAGAGAAACAAAGGAGAAGCAATGTCAGAAGACACCTGGGGAAAAGGTGTCCCCCTAATTTTGCGGGCTGGTGCATGGAAAGCCTTTCCAAAATTTTCAAATTATTTGTCTTCTGGTTTCGTAATTGTTCAGTGATAATAAAAAAGAATGGCAAGAGAAAATAAGCATATAAAGGACTGAGGCTTGGAGCTTTATTTTCATTTTGCAGGATAGGGAAACCACCCACTAGCTCATATAGCCCTCAGGCATCCAATTCCCTGAATTCATCCTCGCAGGACACCGCTGTTTACCATTTTTCTATTGTGTATAGGTTCTTATACTGCCCTTGCCACTGTAGTAGCTGAGTGCCTTCCAGTAGTGCATTATGCGATGCAACGAACATCTATGACAACCAACACAGGAGGGAAAAACAGTTAAGGCCCCAGTAGCCTTCTTTCTACATAGCATTTCACTTTCCAACACTAATAACTTCCTATCTGTGAATACACAGCTAGTATGTTGTGGCCACGTTTGTAGCAGATCAATGTTTCATTCTCTCTCATGTTGATCTTCTGTTTAATAAGGCAGCATGGGGATCATTCTCCTTTATTTTATTCACTGATATTCAAAACAGTAGGAATTATTCTTCAATTATATTTAAGAATAACCATGACCAAACAAGCATGGTAGGTGAGGTGGCCTAGACTGGTTGCATAAGCTGCAGGCTTCAGAAAAAAATCTGTGTAAGGCACAACATTTAGCACAGGCTGCAGTGTTTGGGGAAATTTTTCACAACCAGACTCAGCTTTGCAAGCCTTGGGGTGGAGGTTAAAGGGGCATCATGTTCCGCAGCAGTAACAAGTGAATATCTCATTGCCAGAGAACTCGCATATGGGAACAATATGCCTGCAAATCTTTCCAAAGTATGCACTTGCTTTGCCAGAGCAATTGATATGTTGTGGAAGAAACATTGCAGGGCAGGTGGTTGCTGTGAGATGACCCCACACTTGGGACCAAGAGTGAGATGTGGGGTCAAAGGTCAAGTGTGACTTTGTTAGAACCAAGAAATATGGTCACCTCACCACTGCTACACACCCTGCAGCAGTCATTGCTTCTGAATGCCACACAGGTTGTAGGAGTTTGGCTGCTTGCACAAGAAAAAGCAACTGTGTTTACTATTAGTTTTCTGACTGCATTAAATGTGATATTAAGAAGTATTAGCATCTGTATGCAAATACAAAACAATATTCTTCTTTGTCGTCTTAGGCACATTAGTTTACCAGGACAATAAGAGAAGTATCATGAAAGCAAGCAGAAATACATTTTAAATAAGTAAGTTTGAAATTTAAAAATCCCTTCTGCATTTGCATTCATTCTGTGAAGACATTGCCTGCCACTTGACTCTAAAAAACCCTAAGGGAAAGAATTTGGGGGTGGATGGAGAAGAGGAAGACAGTTTTGCTTGGCTCTTGTGAGTTCCTTCCCGGGTACCATCACTGTAGATAACAGAAACCATCTAGATTTTAATTGACCTAGACTGAAATGTAATGTAGGGATATTGTAGAGAAAACTAAAAACTGTTTACTGATTTAAAAATTCTTTCCTTTTCCAATCTCTTCTTTCTGCTATCACTCCAAAGGATCCCAGAATATGCCACAAATTTTACATACATATTCTGGGTTGGATTTCAAAAGCTGATTAAGAGCATATGCAGTAGCAGCACAATACCATGATTAGGATGGGAAATGGAGAACACTAGACTTGGTCTTGCCCCAAGCAAAATGTCCAATAGCAGTGAACGCAACACAGAAAGAAGGACAAAGCACAGATGTTCAAACCAGAAGACAAGTCAAGAAAAGCTTAAAAGATCACCAGCTACAAGACCTTTCACAGAAAGCACATTGTCTTATTGTTCCATGAGCATTATCACACGAGACAATGCAGACTCTAATTTAAACAGTCAGAGAGAAAGATCCTTAAACTGAATGCCAGTTGGCTACAACAAATATGTATTGCTGTTTTGACAACATTCACTGCAGTAAATTGTGCTGTGAAGTAATTATCCTAGAGACTCTAGCACTGCAGAAAAAATAGCAAGTCAAAGAATCCATCAATATACTTCTAGGGTGATAAAGCCAAAAGGAAAATGGTAAGAGCCTGGCCAAGAGGAAGTGTCCTCCCAGTGGAGCTTACTCTGCGATGGCAGCTCTCCAAGGGCACTGCTGCATTACCTGACTATGTCTTCAGAACTCTGCGCCTCACTGCTGCAATGTCAGTGAGTATCAACTTATGAGTACCAATCTGAGTTGCCTTGTTGGAGCCATTGGAGTTGTGCATGCATATGCAGAACCAAAATACTTGTATCAATATTGGGAAGTATGCCAAACTATCAAATTTATAATTTCTGAAATTAGAGCTACTTCCACCAGATTTGCCTGATGTGGACAAACTCTTGGTTCAGGGAAGACTTTCTAATCTGAGCCATGCTATACCTACTCCAAGCTGTTTCACTTTTAGTAGATGCAAAGTTAATGCAGGCTACAGGATCCCAGCCTATAGTCCTACTATCAGAAAGTCACAGGGTGTAGGGAGGAATGAGGAGGGAACTCAATCTGACTGTTATCGCTTTTACTTCCAGTCTTACACAAAAAAGAAAAAGAGAGTAAGATGCGCAGTCACACATGCAGATTATTTCTTTATCTCTCTAATGAAGATAGCAATTAAAGCAGGACTGGATAAATCCTCCATTAGATTGCATAAAGTAATTGAGCAAGAATATACCTATGACACAAAGTCGAGAGAAGTCAGACTATGTGACCCATCCTTTAATGAGTATGCTACAAAGGTCAGGAGAATCAGGAGGAAATCTCCCATGATTTTTATAACTGCTACAGTAATGTAAACTCAGTATAATGAAGTGGTTAGAGCAATGGCCATGAACCTAGGAAAATTGGTCCACTTCTCAGCCACACAAATGCTCAATCTCATGTTTAATCCATGGCACAATAATACTCATGATAATGATATTTCCATTCACCCGGTGAGAGCTGTGATGTTGGTACTCTTAAACCAGTGTTTCAGCAGCCTCTTTGAAACTCAGCTTTGTGACACTTCTTACTACAGTGCAGTCCAGGAGGATATACTTTCTCTCTTAAATGTTGGTGCATGCAGCTCTATAGTGAATATTTAGGGGAGCGCTGGATTAACAGTTGGGCTTGATCTGAAAGGTCTTTTCCAATGTCAATGATTCTATCATTCTATGATTCTGACTTGCTAGATACAAGCATATCTGTCAACCAACTGCATGATAATTGGTCCAGAAATAGAACTTTTTTGGGGTAGCTCAAAGGCAGCAGGACCTAACACTTCACCCCAGCCACCTAATATCTAACTCTATCATAAAGTTGGTCTGGAGAAGAAACATGCCATCCATCCTGTGAAAACTTAATCAAAGAGCATACCTTGGTCCTAAGCACTATCTTAAAGAGAACCTCTTGCTGGTTTCTGCATCCATCTACCAATATTAACAACAGCGTGAAATGTCCAAAGGCTGTTTAGACGAATGAGTGGGACATCCGGGCCTTGTTTCATAATTATGCACTTCATCGAAAAATACTTTTCATTACCTTCATGTTCTTTGCTTGTCCTGTGCATTGTGCCATGATATTCACCTCAAGGTGAAGATGGCTTGAGACTGGCTGGATTGTAAATGTGGGTGCAAACACAGTTTTCTATTTCATACCATGTTAATCTCCTACTTTAGCAAGAGAAAATAAGTCACTCTAACATGTTATGTAGAAGATGTGGTGTATGGCAGTTATCAAAATTGGCATATCATGTGACAGATGATGGTGTACTTCTCCCTGCTATGCTTTTCTTCTAAGATTTCTAGGTCAAGAAAGCAGACGGGATAAGCATCAAGCACAAAATCAGAATGCCTACTGAAGGCATGCAGGACAAGCACCAGCATTTATTTCATACTCCTCAGACGGCATTATAAACTAGTTGTTTTCCCCATTCAGTGTCTCTGTAACACCTACATAATTCTCTTCTGCAGACCATTACACCTTTCTGGTTAGCTCAGAGAGCAATACTGATATTTCCCACCTGGACTGCAGCTATCACACAGTGCCTGTCATACTCATACAGATCAAAAAGGATTTTGCAGGCTGTTGTCCTTGAACCTTATATGGCAGTGTTAAACAAATGCTTCAACCAAAAGATGCCCATCACTGTCAACCCAAAAGATCCCGAGGCAAGCGGAGCACTCTTTAGCACCTCTGAGAGGGAGTCCCGGACACCATGTCATCATCAATGCTTCCTGCAGCACCTGGCATATTTGCTGGAGATAATCCATCCAAAACAGTGACCTAATGCAACCCTGCACAACCCACAAGCACACAAGGCAGTAGTGTATGCACAAATGCTAGGGCTTCTTTTTCCAAGGGAACTCAATGTGGTTAACAAATTCTGCACTCCAGATACTTTTCATCCTACAAGTGCAACTGCTAGCACTTTTATAAAGCTGTCTTAATTATCAGCGACTCTGTGCTCTTCAAATGCATCAGCACTACAAGAGATGATTCAGGATGACAGGGTCACAAGCAATGGGAAAAAGTGACTGATCTATGCCCCACTTACACACATCTCTAGCTCATAGACTACTTGCCCCGGATTTAAAAAAATATCTTGATTTGAAGAACTCTGGTTTAGCAGCATTTAAGAGGACTTGTGTTCCAGACCTCTTTTACTAAAGGTTTAGTAGGAAGAGATCTGTATAAGACACAGATACTAGAACTGAATGTGTAAAATAAAAGGTTTGTGGATGTGAAACCTGATAGATTTGGGTCTTCTGGAAAGGAAGGATTTTTACCCTCAGCTTAAAGTTAACTAATGCCTCTAATTTTACTTTTTACATTTTATCTGGATTCTAAAAAGGTTTCTGATTTTATGCTAAAAGCTGATACAGACAGGAGAGGAGAACTGCTAATTGACACAGTAAGAATCCAATGCCCAAAACTGTCATTGCCAATGAGCTGTAGAAAGCTCTTATCATTGACAATGCATCCTCAACAGAAATGCTTTTTGAGGAGTCAAGAGTATAACTGCTTAGAAAAGTATTTTTACTGTCCTCACCTAATCCACCATCAGCCCTACACTGATCAGCAAACACAAGCAGGATTTATTCATGATACCTTTATTGCAGTAAATCATTTAGAAATGAGTAATGACAAAGTATCCTCAAGTGCATGCTTGGGTGTTTTGCTGAATAAAAGCCTTCATATGTGTAAAATAATCACAACGCTCCAGAAACAAGATGCTTATGAAAAAAGACATTTATCATGTTTTTTCAAGAGCCAATCTCACATCCTCCACAGTCCCTACAATGGGGTCCTAATATTATGTTATGACAATGTAGTCTTACTAAATCAGTTTTAGGGAAACAATTCACTCTTCAAGATTGTTATTCTAAATCTAAATGCTTTTGTCTTTTGCTTCAGAACACAACTAAACCTCACCATGCCTCTCTTTAGTGTGGTATAATATTAACTTATTAAAAAAATCTCTAAAGAATCAGGGGAAGGTGACATAGCTCTCCTCCTTCAGTTCAAGGAAAGTCTGACTGAAGAAACATACTGGTGTGATTGTTGTGATCCACTGATGTGATTTTGCATGTATAACTGGATGTTACTTTGCTGTGGTAACTATGGCTCCTAATTTTTTGCTCATATTGCTATTATGTCAGCCTGACCTATATATGAAAAATGCAGATAGAGGAAATATAAGCATTCATATAGAAACCAATCTGTTCTATTAACAGATCAACTTGTTTTCTTTTATCAAAGTAATCTCCTAGGTAATGAAAATACACAAAGACTAAATCAATCAAAGCACTACAGAAGTACTTCTGATGCTAACATTAAATTAGTTACCCTTTCTCCTTTCAATTTAAAACAGAAGTGGTGCATGATCAACACATTTTTTTCTCCTTGGGAAAGTCTGAAGTCATACCAATGGAAAAGGCATGGTGGTCAGAGTCTGAGACATTAAGGGACACTCCTCATAGCCCTTCCATCTTCACCACAGTCCCAAAGCACCCACAAACAAACCAAGGAAAAAATAACAACAAAAGTAGGCAAGTTTTGCATATGTCTATCCATAGCACAACAAACATCACCAGTCCCACACAATGTTATCAGAATAATGAAAATTAGAGGCCAGCTAGGCTGATGTCTGCTAGAAAAGCTTCCTGTTTGCAGCACAGGCAACTCTGAAATAGGCTAATTAGACTCATCTGCCTGTCATTCACTTAAAATTACTCTGCAAAATACCACAGGAATAGGGACGTTAGAAACTTTGATTCTGTTCTAAGACTCAGCCCAGAAAGCCAACCAATACAGCAAAGCTTTCCACAGCGTGAGATCAGACATGGGAGAAGTTTCACAACTTTCACACATGCATATCTCACCCAGCTAGAGGGAAGCAAACAGCAGAACTTAAGGGTAACACCCAGCCCTGAACCCTCAAGTAGAGCTCGAGAATGAGATAAAAGGGAACCCATCAGAGCACTCATTTGGTCCACTTTATTCCTACATCCCTGAACCACACAACAGACGACATATTACCAACAAAACACATCCACCTCTACCTTCTCTGGCCCTTCTCCTCTTCCCCCAGCTAAATAACCACGTTTGCTCTCAATCAGGAGCCACAAACTGCAGCTGTGAGAAACCTACAGCCCCCCCTTTCCCTCTCTGCAGCATGCACCAGCAGCCGCTCCTCGCCCTCCCTCCCCGTCCAGCGGAGCACTCCTGCGGCGTGCCAGCGCCACCCCGGTTTGCACCAAAGGAAAGATAGAGTTATTTACTTCTGCCTGCTTCAGGTTTAATGATCCCAAAGGTTTCGGTCACTCCGAAGCGGCACTCCTTATGCAAACGTATATATACAGGGCAGAGAAAAGGGTGAGTCCCTGTCAGGTGTTTAGCATTAACATGCTGATCAAAAATGCTGGTTTGAGTTCTTCTGCTTCACTCCCCCCTCCAAAATCTGGTTTGATTTTTCAGCTTCTTCCCTCTCCTGCACTCCCTCCCAGTGCCTAGCTTCTCACCCATCAAAAAATAGAAAAGCATTACTTTTTCAGCTCTGCTTTCTCCAGACAGATTTGGCTCCTTCCAAAGCCTCTCTGATTAAACACACAGTAAATAGTAGTGAGGCCTGAATTCTCTAAGCTTGCAACTTTTTATGCCAGTAAATCCCACTGCACCTTTCTCATCAGCTGCCTGCAATTTCCTTGATGCTAGTAAGGCTGTCATGTGCATCTAGACCTAGCTCCCTCACCCACTGCAATATTTTTGTTGTCTTTCAGGTTTCTGTGAAAAACTGAAGACCGTGAAATCTAGATGTTTTCTGAAATGTTTGAAGCAATTTAAAAGTTTGATCACATTTCCTTTGTTCCCCTCAAAATCCCCAACCTGAGAAAAAACAAAAACAAACAAACAAACAAAAAAACTTCGAAGTGGTAAAAATGTTGATGTTTAATTCCTTGTTAAAAAAAAAAGGAAAGAAAAATTGAAAACAGCAACTATTCTGATGCACATTCAGTTATAGGGAAAACAAATATCATTTTGCTTGAGACATTGAGACAAATTTGAACCCAAAATTCTGACTGCTGGCATTGCCAGTCTGCACCGCAAAAGTGAAAAAACTGTATCTGCTGATACAGAAACAGCAGATCTCCAGCCTGTGTAAGGTAATACAGGTTTTTGCTATCCTTTTGTTCCAGCAGAAGATCACTTCCACAATGCGTCTGGTACATCTGTGTTTTCTTTCTTTCGAGCCAGAAGCACCATGGGGCAGACACAGTCTTTCTTGATATGTTTTTCTGAGCAAGTAAGTGTTTAATGTTTCCTGTGGTACAGAACACTAAGTAGTGTGACGTGGCAGATTCTGGTCATTTATCACAGAGGAATTTAGAGGTAGTAAATAATAAAATTTATTAAATGGAGACAACCGGGGTGAGTATAAGTATGTGGTTATAAGCCCCTGTTTTTTTCTTGCTCACCAGATCATTATTCTATACAGCCGTTAGGAGAATGAAAGCTTTTGAAATAAACAAAGTGCTGCTGTCAAAAGCAGAATAGACTAAAGTGCAGAAATTAGAAGAGTAAATGGAACTGGAATTGCCGTGGGAATAGGAAGGAGATAAAATGTGTATCTAGCAGAATTTGGGGTCTAGCCAGCCATCTATTTTGCAGCAGCTATGTCAGGGAGACAGATTGCTGCCCATTGCTCTTTGCTGCCCCTACTGATCTGCTGGCAGCGTGGCTTGTGTGAGCTCTTCCCAGCTTATTTCAGTCCAAAGAGGCCAGGTTAGTTTAGATAAACAGCAAGTCTTTGCTAATCTAGTGCATTTTGAAAAATAGGTTAGACGAAGGTAGTATGAGCAGTGCTACTAGCAGAATCGAAGGGATTTGGGATTCCTGATAACCACCCAGAGACAGGCTGCAGCTACTAATATTTTCCACCAGCACAGCTGAAGCTGGAAGAGCACATCTGTTCACCTCCTGAAGAGGACTAGATTTCTGGTCTGCTAATCCCATTTTCCACTACATAGCCAGTCAAAACAGGCCCTCAATGGCTGGATATCCCTCTGTGCCCAGGGATCCTTCAGTAGCATTAATTTGGCAAAAGTAGGCAAGAGAAAAGTGAATGCTAGTGTTTGGAGCCTGATCAAAATCGGGTATATAAACAGTATAGCAGTATATAGCTCCACTCTATCTCCTCCTTTGCTGCTCTTAATAGTCTGAGTTCTTAAATCAGGCAGCTCCATGCAGCTTTAATTTAGTCAAGGGCCAAGCAGCTATGAATTAAGGAGCCATAGGGCTAGAGCTCCCAGCAATCTGTTCTTTCCCAAATGTCCAATTAGAGGAGATAACACATTCAGAGATAAATTTCTGGCAAGAGCTGCGGATGAGATTTTGCTTGAATCAACAATGTGGTCAACACATTGAGAATGATATATGAAAATAATGTAACACAAAGATCTAAAATGTTTAAACAAGAGATCAGTTATGCGCCTCTCAGAGGTGGTAAAGGTAAATTATTAAAGAATTTATAATTACATTCATGCCTAATTATTAATAAACAAGGATGGCTAACAGATGCTGCAGCAGATTTACATTTCCTAAGGAAACAAAAAGAATTATAGAAGAAAATAAGGATCAGCAAAATGATTAAATCAGGAAGCTGGAATATCTGTACATGACAGAAACGATTTTGTCAAACTATTCAGGAGGAAGCAGTAAAAAAAAAAAAGAAAAGATTCCTTATCAAAGCTTAGAGGCACCAATAGGTTGAAGAAAGCTGACACAACACCTATTGTGAGAACAGAAATAACAGAAGTTTCAAGTTCAAGACCAGGATCAGATTCAGACCAATGTGTTCACTTCCTATTGATGTCATTCAAGGGATTTCATCACTGTAAAACATGATGAACAGGAGAACAAACTGATATCTTGTTATTTTTACCCTATGAGTAATCCAGGTCAATATAGTGAAAGAAAACTTTATCAGAAAAATCTAAAACGTGTTACTTAGGAAAATTAACACCAAACCACAGAACAGAAATCACAGCAAGTATATTTGACAGAAAGCTTGGAAGGAGGAACAGTGGTTTAATATGAACAATTTTGGTTCCAACTGATTGAAGATCTGAAGAAACATCAGTACAATATTTAACACTAGACTGTATTATTAGCAAACAGTGTGACAGAAACTACTGAAGGAGTAGAGATTTGCTTTGACTATTAAGACAGAAGACATTTGAAAATTGAGGGAAGAATCATGAAGATCTGGGTTTGGAAGAATATTTCTTGTTTGTTTATGACCTAGAAAAAACATTACTGAAGAAATTATTGAAGTTTTCACAGAAAGAGATAAGACTGACAAAGACGTAAAATGATAACAGAAGCTTTTATAAAATGGAAAATAAAACCTAGTGATTAATTGCTGAAAAGTAGAACAGTGTGGCAACATTAAAGAAAAACACCTCTTTAGTATAAATTTTGAAACTACCAAACATGAAAAGGAAAGAAGTGGGATACTACTGAAATCTTCTACATCATTTCTTCAAGTTCAGGATGTTATTCTCAAGGAAGAAAAACACTCAAAGGCTTTTAAGTGCCTGACAAAAATGGAACATTAATGATATCTTGCAGCATTCAACAAGATATGCTCAGCATTTGTACCTGCCCTTATTTAAACAAATGTGTTGCAAGGCTACATTTACGTGAATACCACTTGATACTGTGATTTCATCAGCAAGAGCACTGAAGTCACTTTCCGGCTCATCAGTAAAGCAGGACAGACTGGCCAGGGTAGAAACAGTGAAAGGCACTGAGTGTTGACAGATCTTAATCTTGGTGTTATTGCAGTGTCGTGGTTTGAGGCCCCTCAAACAGTTCTGCTCACTCCCCCCTCTTTCTTCCCCAGCCCTGGGGAAATGGGAAGGAGAATCAAAAGAATGCAACTCCCACAGGTTGAGATAAGAACAG